>JAFMSR010000011.1:4308925-4487356 GCA_022818135.1 Saxidomus purpurata
TGAAGTGACCAATGTCAAGGAAATGAAAACTGATTTGCAATTCTCGAAAACTTTGGTTTCATGTTGCAATGAACTTGCATTTAGTTTACAATGACGATGTGATTGCAATGACACAGAGCCTAAAATGTAGAACTTAATAGCTAGATTTATTTTGAGGAAACTATTGCCAGTCAGAATTTGATAACTTCAGTAAAATCAGCCGTGCTACCCACGAATTCAAATGGTACACTAGGACTAGATGAGCATGCTTAAGGTATTGGGAGTATATTCAAAAACCTATTAAACTTAATATGTTCATAATCTGCCATCATTTAGCTGACTAGTGCGCAAAATTTGAAGACATTTCACCGTTTAATTGTGTTGCCCCACCCCACTTAACGAATACTGGCATTATTTAAAAGTACCCTATAAAGTTAAATTAGGTATGTTTGCAAATATCTATGCATATTTGTTTTTGTTCTATGTGCAGGCAATGTACAATTTGAAAACAGGTTTTAAAAGTCTACAAGTTTAACTCGGGTAACAGAAAAATGCAATTATGCCAAAAAAATAAGGGATAAAAGTTACAATTTTATTCAATGTAGCAAGGGGCATAATTCTGACAAAAACCTTCACAGAATAACTTTCTCTTGCTTACATATGGGAGTAGTGATGGTTAATAAGTATGGTAAGTTTCAAAGCAATATCTGTAAAGGTTTTGAAATAAAGTGGGGTGGTACGAATAACTTAATCAAGTTCAATGCACTTTCTAAATCGAAAAAGGACCATAATTCTGACAAAATCCTTGGCAGAGTTATGTACTCTATCAAAGCAATACTTCTAATGGCTTTGAAATAAAGGGGGTGCGCCACGGTACACAGTGTGTACAACTTTAAAATCCGAAGTATTCCAAATGACAATAAAGCAGGAAGGTCCTCAGATAGACATTTATTATTTCAAACCGGAAGTGGTTATTACATACTGATTTCAGTTCGGATAACAAACCTGTACGGAATGTATACTGTATTTGATTGGATCTATTTGTTTGTCTTTACGCTTTTGATTGGTCTTAGTAACTTGTTGTTTTGAGGCCCGCTTAGGTATCGTCGTTTGTTTTACTATTTTCTTCACTTTTTAGTTAGTTGTGAAGACAATCACACGTAATTTTTCAATAAAGTTGTTGTAATTTAAGCAGGATCTTACAGTATCAAGGGAAATGTCAGTTCGACTTAAGTTAGCCTTATTCGTGTGTTTCAGAAAAGGAATTTTGTTAATTTAACAGGAGTTAAAGGCCTGTTGGCCTATTAGGCCTTCACAAAAAGTGACTCATTTACAGAAAAGTGACTTTTGTTTTATTGTTCATTACATGTGCGGTTTCTCTGTCAATATAGGGGTTACTATGTCTTGCAGTTGTTATTTATGAATAATCTGTTGAACGGTGTTGAAAAAAAGATTCTTTCACCAAATTAGCCCCAGAAAGGATCAACTCCCAAATCATCGAAAGCCGGTAAAATTAATTGGAATGATTTCTTGCGTAAAAGGCATCACTGTTTCAGATACCGTAGTTACATGAATTAACTATTGAGCAGGTAGCTTAGATGGTTATTGGACTAAGTCACGGTCTTCTGTATCAAGCTTTTATGCTCGAAGGTTGACAGACACACGGACAGACACCGGTGATCACATGTAACAAACGAAAGATCTTTGTATACAGTGGACGGCTTGGTAATAATCTTAGTTCGATAATTGGCTTGGTAAGATACGTTGTATAACGTGCGTATGTACGAACGGAGGAACAATGTTATCCCAGGTTATTTATGTATATGAACTGTAGACACTCCTTCATATTTTTTTTTAATTTCATCAAATTTTATTACTATTCATTCTTGAATGCCGCTGTATATTATTTTATTTTTAATTTGGTTGTGAATTTGTCTTGTGATATACATTCATGAGACTCTAACTAAAATTTATATATGTTTAAGCATTTACTTCAATATGTAACATGTGATTTTATTGGCCTAATTAGCAACAATTAAGTAACTAGGACACATTCACTTTGAAACATTTTGCGAGAGTTGTTAAAATTGATCAAAATGATCTTTTTTGTTCAATAAATCAATGTAATAAAATGCAGATTTTTTAATGTCTCACTTCTTACATAACTATTAATCCGTAAACTCATTTTGTTTTGTATTGGTTAGACCCAAATGAATTATTTGTTTAGTTAAATTTAAACAGATTTATTAACAAAATTATACAACTGTACGTACATAGACATTAACAAATACAGAATTTTACGAAAAGGAAAATGATAATAATGACAGACAATGCTGTCTTATTGGATTCTTCTCCTTAACAAGACGTCATAGTAAATTTACACTAAAACAAATGTATGTAAAGTTGGGGGTGAATATTGTGTTTTACGTCGGAAATAATTAAATAATTAACAGAACTATATATCAATATCGAAACATATAAAGTTTTGTCACAATAATATCATGCAATTCAAATTTTTTGCAGAAGAAGGGAAGAAGTAAGGAACGTCAAGCATGCACTATACAATATGTAAATCGCTTGCTATCAAATATATAACCTTAAATCTGACTGAAAATGAAAGCATTTTCTTGATGAATTTGGGGGGGGGGTCGAATCACATAAAAGGAATAAGTTGAAGTTAACTACAAAGTCTTGAAACTGATGAAAAGGTACATTACTGAAATTCTGAAGAAGAAATGATAATTTGACTCTATTTGTTCACACTTGCACAGACCTGTCGGAGAAACATTGCAAAGATACTGGTGGCAGTGTAGTGAACTGCATTAAGTGCGTAAAAGTGTATGTAACAATTGCAGTTTTCTTGATCCTGGGAAATAGTATGTAGGTCATTTGACTGACTGAGTGGATTTGTTTACCCTCGGTACTTGGCTATTGCCATATGACCGAGCGTTGTAGGTCATCGGTATTTGTTTTGATTTAAATACTTCTTATAAACTGCCAGAGGCTGTACATGTCATACGTACAAGATGCACGACAAACAGATTCAATATCATATTTATGACGTCCTAATGAGACGTAAAAGCGATAAATTTCATACTTGATGACTGGAGAAACAGGTGAAAGAATAAAGTAGATACATAGTTTCAAAGTTTATTTATTGAAAAGCTAAAAAAAACAAAAATAATATCAAACAGGGAACGCCACGTACCAAAAACGCAGCCTCCCCAAAACGAACCCCACAGCACCCAGAAGTGCACACCACCAACACATACACACACACACACAAGCACACACACACGACACACACACACAATCATGTTCACACACACATATACACTATCAACACACACTAGCATACAAAGCAAACACACGAGGACAAAACGAACAATTAAAGGAACACAGTGGGGCACCGCCTTGGAACGGTCAGTGGCAAAAACACCACTGGGGAGCTTAAACCGGTTTATGGTGCGCACCCAACCTCACTCTTACCCCCACCATGTTCCAAAGTCACAGGACAGTGTAAATAAAAGTAATCCCTGCTAGGTGAATCTCTAACACACGCAATGGAAACAAAAGGCATGGTATGTAAAACACAAAAATGCTCGTGTATAAATATATAAATATATATGGCCATTGCAGTCCCACGTGTGTGGGCAACATTCACAGTCAGAAAGATATATAACTGAGTAGATGAATAGCTGAAGCTGATTTAGAAAATATATAGAGGATACATATCTGATTAGTTAGGCAATAGAAACTGATATCTGTTACACCAAGGTCTTTCAAATAGTACTATTTGAAAGACCTTGGTTACACTTAATTAATTAAACTATATGTAATGTCGTGGTAGTCAAGCATACTTGCATTACGTTTTTCAATGCAATTATTATGGAGTTATAGCTGACTCATCTAGATTAAATATGGTTGGTACATTCAAAGTACGAAATTTCATACAAATCGGACAAAGAAACGCTCCCTTCGTTTTTTTTCTAATATTCAGTGGGGTGAAAACGAAAACGAAAATTTGAAAAAAATCAAATGTAGAAAATTATTTTATGGTATATTATATAGACATTGTCAATATACTAAATCTACATAAGGTCAGAAAGTGATAGAACTGAGTGTATGAATAGCTGAATCTGATTAAGATAGTATATAAAAGATACATATCTGATTAACCAGGCAATAGAAAATCTGCCAAAGTAATGATACTGGCCGAAATTGGTATCTGTTGCACTTTTGTGCGGAACGAAAACATATGTTTCGGAGTTTCTGTCTAACCCTGATCGTCATTTTAAAGAATGAAATATTTTGAACAGCCAGGAATATTTATTCTTATATTTAGTGGGATGAAAACGAAAACGAAAATTTGACAAACAGTGTGGCCACATATCTCACATTCTATTTTAATTGTCTTTAAATTCTTTGCAAAAATAAGTTTTGAAAGTAAAGACATCAATTAATGATTATTTAACTAATCAAAATTGAAGTTTATCAGTTACAAAAGTTGTAACACATTAAGGCTCTTGAAGTCGGCTTTTATAAATGAAAATTAGGGGAAAAACCCAGAAAATCACGTGATATGTCACATGCTGTTCAAAATGGCGGATGTCCTGTCTCGATTACGAATTGTCTGGAAAAACAAATGATTTCATTGAAAGTAATCGTTTCATTTTAAGTTGTTCATAATCATATCCCTCGTATCAAATCGATCACATCCCTGGATCCACCAGCTTCTTATGGCCATATGTATCATGATTTGCCTAACCCTTTGGTCGTCTACCAAGTTTGATTAGTTGTTTAACTTGTTAACTACATGTATGTCTTCGTAAATTTACGTGTATGTAGAATATTGGTTTAAACCAACTTGATGCAAGGACCAGACCTTAGATATTTATCCCCCCCCCCCACCCATGTATTCACAGAATTTTATTTTCGTTAATTATTCATAGTCCCGGCAGACCTAGGATATCTCCCTGGATAAACTTGCCAAGACTCCCGACAAGAACTTATTGAAGAGAGACATATGCAGATATAAGAGAATCTGGGTACCAGACATTAGCTCTTACATGCCCGGTGTATTATTATGAGCATCGATACACAATAGGCTACCTCTTGGTTTCTACTCGGTTTATCTTTAGATACCGTATTTCCCCGCTTATAAGACGAGGAAATAAAGTCCCAATTTTAGCCTCAAAGCGGGGTCCTCGTCTTATAAGCGAGGCCTCGAGAATCAACCAAAAATAAAAATCAATCCTAGCTACATTTGTGATGAAATCGGCAATATCGGATGTCGTCCCGCGAGTGTTTATGTGCAGACGACAGTCGAACAATTACCGGTACCGTACGTTGGCAGATTACGTTATTTTGTTAACTCACCTCCGATGTCAATCGCCAATGTCGGCAATTTGCAATTATTTAAAGAATCAGAAGGTAAACTTGGCGAAAATAAGTGGTGCATACTTTTTCCGTCAATTTGTTTTTTTCCGGTATGATATAAGCGGCGTAAAATTGATAGCTGAATCAAGCGTTTTACCAAGCGTTAATTGTAAAGAAAACCGATAATCAGTCTAGTCTGTGTATTGTTAATTCGGATATTGATTTTTGGTGACACTTTGAGATAATTGCGTATGGTAAATACGTGTCATCGACTGATTAATCAATTTATGAAAACATCTGGCAGCTTGTGTATAATTATTAAGAGTGCCCAGGATCCCTGTCATATGTTTTCATAAATTGATTAATCAGTGATCATTCGATGTTACGCAATTATACCCAATTATCTTCCCAAAAATCAATATCCGAATTGACAATACACAGAACCTGATGTTTATAATACTAAAAAAAATCGCCGGGTTAAAAAATAAATAAAATAGCTTAGAAATCATCCGAACCTTAAGAAAATAAAGTAACTGGGTTTCACTTAAGAAATTGCCCCGTCTTATAAACGAGTCTATTCAAAAACCACACAATTTCCACGGCAAAGTAGGGGGGTCGTCTTATAAGCGGATCGCCTTATAGGCGGGGAAATACGGTAGGTGGGAAACACTGAAAAGTGTTTATGAATGAGAACCTTTAGTGGAAAAGAAATGATCTCCCTTGTCAGATAAGGTCCAAGGTATCCCAATTTGCAAGTAGGTCCTATCTAGTTGGAATCCTCTGACTTTATCGCTGTTCCACATAGAGAAATACCAATTATTATGTGCGAATTATCTCACACATGTGTTGATTAAAATGCAAGGACTGTAAAAAAGACTTAGACACTAGGGTGTTAATAGAACATGTAACAAAAAGCATCATGTAAAGATATTATCATGATTAGCAATATTTGCATTAAATTTCGTTATATGGAACAAAGAAAATAGCGAAAATAGCAGAGTAATCCAAATGAAAGGACCTAACTGCATTTAGAGAGTATTAATGGGAGATAACTGACTAAAGTTCCTCCAGTGCCGGCTGAATTTAAACTGGGTAGTCCAGAGTGTCAACCACTCCACCACTGCGTCACCCTCCCATTAATCTGTGTCTGTTGGTCATTCGGTCCGTTTGTCCGTCCTTCCGTGCTTACATTTGGATACTTGGCTAAAGGAACAATAGGTATCCTTAAATACTCCTTGATGTCATTCATTCCGTAAGCTCTTAGGTGGCTATTTTTTCTCTGTCATGGCTAAATGAGCAATACAGAGAACAATATAATAGCCACATAAGTATCCATATGTGGGGACGTTCGTCCTTGCTTACATTGAGGATGACCAGCAGATGACCCCTATTGATTTTGCAGTCAAAGGTCAAGTCCAAGACTTTATTTTTGGCCGCATGAATTTGTTTCTCAGGCCAAATTTTGTTGGTTTTTTAAAGGCTAAAACACATTTAAGGCTAAAAATGATTATTTTTTAATAGTGACATACTTTAAAAATTGGTCCTTGGATACTAAGACTTTTTCCCTGATTCTGATTGCATCAAAGGGGGCATAGATGCTTTACAAACAGCTCTTGTTATTGTAGGATTTGGGTTTAAATCTCTGTACCGGTATCTTGTACTGAGGACTTGAAGATGGATTTTGAAACTTTCCTGAAAGATTATATATGGGTAGGTAGAGAAATATTTGATTCTTACAGAAAGTTTGAATATATTACTTTCCTATACATATATTTACATTAAAGATATTTTTCTATCTCTTCAGATTTTATAATTTTGTTACTTGAAAGTGTATTCTTAAGAAAGTCTATATATAAATTATAGAATCATGCCAAACCTTGGTACCGGCTCCTTCTGAGTAAAGCTTAATTTATAAATGTACAAACATGCCAAGTTTTCCAGACATATTCTCAGGAAATTTGACATCTAAGATTGTATGAAAAATCAGAAAATAAGTTTTAAAAAAAGAAATTGTTAGAAAAAAAAATTCAGGATTTTAATAATAATTTCATAAGATTTGACCGATTTTCTAAAATTAGCATCATTATTTAAAATCAGTCTCCTAGAAGAAACTAGAAAACTTGTCATATTTACAATTGCTGTAATCTAGCTAACACTATTATACTTGTCCATACAGGTGCCCATTGTGATTGGTGTGTTACTGTTGATTATCATTGTTATAGCATTGTGCTATTTCTGCAAATGTTGTAGGTGAGAGCCATTTTGTTGTTTGTTATGTTTTAAGTACTTTTTCAATCATCTTCTTTGAATAATCCTTAAAGTGCCAGAGTTAACAATATGTCCACCCAGTTAATGAGTACGGTAATGAATTGACTTTAGGGTATTTTACACATGACTTTACCGTCTTATACATTGATCTTATAGCATTCACAAATTTAGAGCTGATATTTTCTGTTAGTAGTTTCTGCCATAGATAAGATCTGTCTATTTTGTCAAAGCATTTTTCGTAGTCAATGAAGATACAGTACAATTTACTTCCCGAGTCAAGAACTTTTGAGATTATAGCATGAAGGATAAAGATGCAATCTACTATAGACTTTCCTTTCTGGAATCCAAATTGGTATTTGCTGATTTTTTCATTTTTTTCTGTCCATTTTGTAAGTCTGTTCAATAAAATTTGTGAATATGTTTTTGCGAGAACATTTATTAGTGTAATTCCCTGGTAATTTTGGGGGTCTTGGCATCCCCTTTTTTAAAAATAGGCGTGATTATTCCCCTCTCCCCCAAGTTAATGGGTATTCATTGCTGTGAAATATTCTATTATAAATTTTAAGTAAGATCGGAGATAAAATATCATATGTTGATTTGAATATTTCTATTATCAACTTATCGTTTCCTGGGGACTTGTTATTTTTCTGACAAAAGATACCGAATCAGATTTCTTGTTCTGTTATTTGTGCATCTAAGTTTTGTACAAATAAATTTTCCAGAAAAGTTGTGCTCTGGTTTGCTTCTATGGGTATATCGACCAAACATAGTCTTAAAATAATGATTATTGTTGATCAACATTTAAAGTTTCAGCATTATCACTTTTCTTTTTAAATGTACTTTTTATCTTTTTCCAAAAGTTTTTCGGTTGTGATTTTGCTAACTTATTGATTTTATATGCCTTCCTAACACAATTTTAAATTTCCTACAGGTGCTTTGTTGGTTTGTTACTATTATCATCGTTATAGCTTGCGCTCTTTCTGCAAATGAAATAGCCTTTTGTTTTTTTCTCTGTTAAAAATATTACGTTTCCTCTTAAATTCTTTTTTTGTTTCGATGCAATCTGTATTAAACCATTTTTGGTTGACTTTATGAGATTTATATTGTACGTTGTGAGAATTGCTCAAACGAGGGTTTGGTATTCAAAGAAGGTAGTTATCATATTAATTTTGAAGAGTCAAGTTGTGGTAGGGATTATGTTGGGGTGGGTATTTGCGTTAGGAGTCAGGTTATTTTCTAGAGAACACAACATTCTTTTATATACATAATTAGGGGTGGATGGATTGTAAAATAGTACGCCTTAAAGTCATTACAGCTAAAGGCCAGCGATTCTAGTACAGTAACTGTTGTCCTCCTGCCACATTAAATAATAGCATGATTATTAAAAATACACTGGAGTTATGGCCCTTTGGTGGTTAGAGTGATATGGCTTTGATGCATGCTATATTCCAGGGACACAGCACTTAAATATGATCTATATTGAGCATCACAGCATTTAAAAAGAATACATTTGTACTGAAAAATATTGTATGAAGTTGTAATTTTATGTAAATGCTAAATTAGTTGCTTCAGATTATAATTGTGCTTAGTTTAAGCACATACTTGGATAAGTTCAATTATTATCAGGGGTATAGTACACAGAGAACCAATAGTGATGATCAAGCTAAACATTGAAATATGATAATACTACTGATGGGAATTAAATGTTATGTTTGTTTTACCAGAAGGGGAAGTAGGCATGAGTATGTGCCACTGAGTACAAGTAACGGCACGGCAGGTACATACAGGCGTTACCAACATCCTGATATTAGTATTGGCCAGCGCATGGACTTGGAGAGGTCTCAGAAACGGAAAACACTAGAAAGTAAGTATTAACAATTGAATGGTGTATATTCAAAGCATAAAGTTGAAAGGTTTTACTATAAGTGAAATCATTACGGTAGTCCACAGGGATATAAATTAGTAGATTTTAGTGTAAAGAAAGAAGCAGATCTGCCAAGAGGATCACTGTATCATCATGTGACAGCTTGCAATGACTAGGATTTGAATAAAGTGGAGCCACCGTGGCACAGTGGTAGCGCGTTTGCCTTGGGATCAAAGGGTCCCAGGTTCGATCCCTACCATAGCCATGTCGGTAGTGTCTTTGGGCAAAACACAAGAAGTCCATATTGCCTCTCTCTCTTCGAGGCTGATTCCATCTGGAATGAGTCTAGCAAGCGATTAATCTAAGTTGTAAGAACTTGTTTCGCAATTGAGAATAAATAAATTAGTATATGTATTAGAATAAAGAATGGTCAGGGGATTTCATTTGGTATTGCATAATATTGGATAACTGAAATAAAATATTCAGGATCATACTTTTGTAGATATAAACAAAATGAAATACCTGTAATGAACATTGGTGTGGCAGTTGTTACTTTATTAATTTTCAGCAACCTGGTGGATGAATGCACAGTACTACCTTCGTATGAATCGTAAATATAGTGAAGTAAAGCAGCTAGAATGTCTTGGTAAGATATTGAATAACATCTCCTTATTACAATATTAATTCTACTTTGCTACCCAACACTCACTGTGATGATGGAATGTCCAAGTTTGACTAATATCTTTTGTAAAGTAAATTAATGGTGTTTGATAGTGTTTGTTAATGTTTTACATTTGTAAATGTTTCCTAGATAATAAAATTAATGAAGTCATTGTGTATTTCAAAATAATGTATGAGTGTATTCTGATGACATAAAAGTTTCATATGAAAATATCTGGCAAGGGCATAGCTGGGTTTACAGCTTTATATCCAAATCCGCATCCAAGCTAAGTTTTGAAATTAAACTGCATTTTTCATGCACATTCCTAAATACATCCTATATTTGTTTAATTTCAGGTTCACGTCCACATAAAAGCTGGTTTAAAGTTTTTGAGAGGTTTGCACAGAAATACCTTCTCATGACAATGACATATAAATCTGACAAGATGATGGCACCGTTCACATCTGCTATGAGAGTTACGATAAAAGACATGTTAGATTTACTGCAGCATCCTTTCATATATCCTATACATGACATAGATTACATGGTTGACCAGAATATCGTGGTTGTACTGTACCCAGTCTGTAAAAGAGGGTCTTTAAAAGACTATATATATCAGGTAAGATCGCTCTCTCTCTCTCTCTCTGTTTGATCTGTACACGTACAGTTAATAAAAATATAGCTATAGTCTGCCCATTTGAAGTAAAAATAAGTTCTTACCTTGCTTGTTATTATTAACTGATGTAAGCCCAGAGAGCCAAAAGGCTCAGTATTCTAGCAGCTGTAGCAGCATTAGTGAGTGATGTTGTTTCCGACTCATATTTTATAAGTACATGGATACTTTTGTGTGATTTCAGAATAATTGTACGGAACCATGGAGAACTAAATACAAGACAAAGAAGAAAGGTCTAAGTGTAACTCAGATAAGATGTTTTGGGAAACAGATACTTTCAGTAAGTGGACTTTGTTTTATGATATAATGTTAACTCAGTATCTAATCTTTACCATGAACAAACTATTTTATATATGAGTATTACCAGTAAGTAAATGTATGCTTATACAATGTAAAAAGCAGCCATTTTGTTGTATCTTTTATGCTTGATGCTTAACCAGGTTCCACTGTTGGCAATGCCCTCCTAGCTTTACAACTGACATTCTGTGTATACTGTTGTGTACACACTGTTTGTTCCTTGGGCTAACCACTACATCATAAAATTTGGCCTTGCCAAGGTTGGAAGACTGACAGGCCCATTTTACATGTAACAGGATCATGGTTATAAAGCTCATATATACCAGTAACAGTTACAGCCAGACAAATTTCAGTGAGCAATGACCATTCAAGCATTCATTGTTAGTACTATGAAAATGTCATTTTGAATCATTGAAAAAAAAAAGGAATAAATTTAATCATTAAAAATCCATCAGATTTTACAACCTTTTGCAGTTTCTGAATTCAGAAATACACATAGATATTTGGATATTTCAGGCTTTAACATATATGGAGGAAAAGGGCTTTCCAGCACATGGACATGTACATTCTGGTAATATTGTTATAGAGAACAACAGTTGCAGGTGTGTACTTTGTCAGGTGTTTATTCAGGAATTCATAAAGTAGTATTAATATTAAAAGATTTAGTTACTCAAACTAAGAAAATTAATATGCTTGAATAAGTCCTAGCAGTTCTTGAAATTCAGCATACATGTTTTTTTTTTTTTTTTATGCTGCCTTTGTTGTCACTGTAGATCATGATCAATGGTCAAGTCACTGCAGTCTGATTCTAGTGTACCCTATCCACTATTCTATTGGTAAAGTCTCATTGAACACCCCTTTGTATAGGTCTCAGACCCCTTTGAATAACTCACCTTTGAACACCCTTTGTACAGTAACTGGTACTCATTGAACACCCCTTTGTACAATAACTGGCACCTATTGAACACCCCTTTGTACAATAACTGGTACTCATTGAACACCCCTTTGTACAATAACTGGTACTCATTGAACCCCCCCGTGGCAATAACTGGTACTATTGAACACCCCTTTGTACAATAACTGGTACTCATTGAACACCCCTTTTGCAATAACTGGTACTCATTGAACACCCCTTTGTACAATAACTGGTACTCATTGAACCCCCTTTGTACAATAACTGGTACCTGGAACCCCTTTGTACTGGTCCAAAAACCTGTACTACTCATTGAACACCCCTTTGTACAATAACTGGTACTCATTGAACACCCCTTTGTACAATAACTGGTACCATTGAACACCCTTTTTACAAAACTGGTCCTTGAACACCCCTTTGTGCAATAACTGGTACTCATTGAACACCCCTTTGTACAATAACTGGTACTCATTGAACACCCCTTTGTGCAATAACTGGTACTCATTGAACACCCCTTTGTGCAATAACTGGTACTCATTGAACACCCCTTTGTACAGTAACTGGTACTCATTGAACACCCCTTTGTACAATAACTGGTACTCATTGAACACCCCTTTGTACAATAACTGGTACTCATTGAACACCCCTTTGTGCAATAACTGGTACTCATTGAACACATCTTTGTGCAATAACTGGTACTATTGAACACCCACAATAACTGGTACTCATTGAACACCCCTTTGTGCAATAACTGGTACTCATTGAACACCCCTTTGTGCAATAACTGGTACTCATTGAACACCCCTTTGTACAATAACTGGTACTCATTGAACACCCCTTTGTACAAAATGGTACATTGAACCATTTTTGCAACTTTGAACACCCCTTTGCCCGTACTTGAACCCCCTTTACACCACCATACAATGCATCATCCTAATATTTGTATATATTTCGTACATTTTCATATTTACAGGTTAATGGGATGTGAGAGCTCACTTATTGGTGAAGTACCCAAAATTTATCCAGTTATAAGAAAGAAACTTAAGCACAATAAAGATGCAATAGATGTTATATGTTTTGGTAAGACCTTCCAATTAGAAGTTGTGCCTGTTCTTTTGTATCACTACAATGTAGTCTGGATGTCTTGACTGTATCAGATTCTTGGTCTCGGGGGATTTCAAACTTTTCTCTGATACCAGTCTACAATCTCTGATTGGCTAAAATTGAACTCATTTCAAAATTGACCAGTCAAAAACCAGAGAATTAGCACTGTCACAATAAATTATATTGATATATTGTTAGACCTTGAACTGAATATGGCTTTGTTTAACCAATAGTTAATTATATTGTACAACTAATTAGTCTGTTGCTCGAGCTAATCTGTTCTTGTACATTCAGGGATAGAACTATGCAGTTATGTTATGATAACTCCCCGATACAGAATGGTGTTTGAGCTTAAGTATTTATGTATGTCAGCTTCTTGTGAATATTTTATTCTTATTTTTACTTCAGTCTAGCTGCTGTTAACATACCATTTATTTTAAAAGTCCAGTCTTGCAGCAATATTAAAAAACATCAGTATTGCATTGTTATTTCAGGTCATGTTATATATGAAATGTGTGTAGGGGCGGAGCTAGACTCGCCACACCCTCAGCCAGGTCATCTCAGCTTGTGTAGAAACCCAGATATTGTCACAGTACGTCTTCATTTAATGTTGTTACCAAATATTCTAACATGTGGCTTAGGACTTTTGTATTTGATTTAATGTATTTTGTGTCCTTTGTTCTGTTAAACGTACTCAAGATATTGTTGGTTTTGGTACTGGGCTGGCCAGAGCTGTCCATGATCAATATATCCCAGGCATAGTTTCCATTCTACATGTTTGGAATATCACTTCAAAGACATGATGCATAAGAATCTTTACGTATAAGCAGTTATAGACATTATTTGCAAAGAAATGAATGAGTGAATTTTATTACCCAGAAGTAAGTGAAAAGTTGTAGTAACTACCTAAAATTGTCACAGATTTTGGCAATATGTCAAGGTGCACCTGCATGCATGCATCATTTGAAACTACTCTATTAGAACCTGTATAAGAATAATGTTCATATAACTGGACCAATATACATGTGCTATTTTCACTAATTGCTGAACAAGTGTATATGTCCATTAAACAAATTTTGTTACGACTTTCCGGAAATACAACCTCCTGTGAAATCACTTTAATTTGATGGGACTGCACAAACATGACACCTAGGAACTTGGTAGCTGTCTGCCAAATAGGTAAAAAGTTCACTCCATTTTGAAGAAATTTGTGCTGTATCTGTGCACCTTTCATACCAGTTTTCTTTTGAAGGATCTGCCATACTGGACAAGGTCAATGACTCTGGTATAAGATACAGGGCCAGTATACCAGTATGGTAATTTTTATAATGTGTTCATTGATCAATGTTGTTATTTTTCAGATACTGAATTTCATTTTTCCTGAAACAGGGACAGATTACCCATCTTTAAAAGAGGTAAGAAGTTTTAAATTGATTTTATAATTAAACAATTTAATTCTTTTGCAGAAAGAATGAAAAAAAAGAGAGATTGTTGATGATGTACTCTTGTAGATCTTTCTTGTATAAGTTTTGACAATTTTGATGAGTATTTCATATTCTATGCTGAAGACTGACCAAACATAACAGGTACATGTGATTAATTAACCGCTCTGATTTTAACAAGCTTACAGAATACAAGTCAAATAAACATGAAATAGTAACATCATGCGTAACATTGTGTAAATTTAATTGCCATGTCAGACTGCAGAGTCGAGGTTATTTTAAGTTTACATTAACAAAAGATCGGTTGAACCTTTATAAGGTCTCACCTGTAGTAAGCAGTCAACTGGAGTAAGCAGTCAGTTGGAGTAAGCAGTCACCACAAGTAAGCAGTCACTTGTGCATAGGAAAGAAGCTTTTAAAGTACACATGTGTAAATTCAGCATGAGCTTACTAAGTGTAAGCCACTGTGCCAAAGGTAGCCACTTGTGTGTATTGTGTTGTGTCGTCTGTACAGCACAAGTTTGACTGTGTGAAATGTTCAGCTCTAGCACCACTGTCTAAAGTGCTAGTTTTGGATAAAATCTAGTTAAACTGCAGTACAGGAAATTATACAAAAAACATACTGTTTCAGATTGCAAGCCAAGATTTTTTCTCACAAGTTCCCTTGCCAGCTTTAGATGCTTACCGGTTTGCTCCAGTAAGTATTGTCTACAATATCTCTGATTGACATTGATATTGTAATTTGTTTAGATTACATAGAATACAATTCTATCTTTATTCTATCTGTAATTTCACTATCTATTTATGTGTATATAAAGTGCTAATTGGACTTTAATTTGGTGAATATATTTACTCTCTAAAAATAGAATTACTACTAAGTATTATATAGATACATGTATATGAATAGAGTTTCTGCTTTACTACAGATCAGTCTAAACAAAGAGATGAAAAATATAGTGAAAGCAATCAGAAGAGGCATTCCTATGATTTCACGAAGGTAAATTTTTGTTGCCAGAAAATTTTGGCCTCACCTTAAATTAAATTTCTGACTAGGACACAAGGTAAAAAGCAGTTGCAATGTACCCCTAGTATTGTATATTCATGTACATTCCAAAAGAAAAGTCTACAATTTAAGAAATTGCAAGATGATTTCAGGACATACTGTAAAAGTACAAATGTTTTTAGCTCACCTGATAGCATCAAGTGATTTATTGTGGTCTCCTGATGTTTAGACTTGCCTTGTTAACACTCTAAGAGGTCACTTTTGACATCCAATCATGAAAATTGGTCAGAATGTTTGTCTCAATGATTTCTAGGCCATGTTTGAATCTGGTTCACCTGGGGTCAAAAACTAAGTCAGATGGTCAAATGATAGAAAAATCTCATTAACATTTTACATGCCACATTTATTAACCAATCATTAAAATTGATCAGAATTTTTGTTTCAATGCTTTATAATTAAAGTTCAAATCTGGTTCACCTGGGGTCAAAAACTAGGTCATATGGTCAAAAAAAAGGAAACTTGTTAACAGCTACATTTATTTACCAGTCATCATGGAAATTTGTCAGAATGTTTGTCTCAATGATTTCTAGGCCACATTTGAATCTGGTTCACCTGGGGTCTAAAACTAGGTTATGCGCTAAGGTGAGCGATATAGGACCATCTTGGCCCTCTTTGATATGTTTTAGGGATGTCTGTATTAATTTGTTCACTACTTGCAGTAGTTTTTCTTCATCATTAGAAGATGGCTAGGAGAACACTTTAAGTTTCACAGATCAGATGAGCATCTACCGCACGCAGGCCAGTGCTCTCAATTACAAAATGTTTTCACATAAATTTCAGTCTTACTGGTTCAGCATCAGATATTTGTCAGCACTTAATTTGAGTTATTGCATGTAGTTATTTTTGTAAGTACTATTTGTGCTAAAAGTGGTAACATTCAGTGGCTGAAAGGGCTGTCTGTATAAGCTTAGTTTAGACTAAAGATATCTTTAATATCTGCTCTGAATCTGTTTGCAGAAAATCGAGGCTGAAGAGATCAGCGTCCAATGCTTCTGGTCTACAGGTGTCCATGTCACATCCAGACTTGCAGGATGTTGATGAAACTAAAGTTCAAAGGCCACAAAAGACAAGTCCTTCAGTACCAGCTCCACCACCTCCAATGGGTTCTGTACCTCCACCCCCTCCTCCAATGGGCAATGTGCCACCACCCCCTCCAGCAGGAATCCCTCCACCCCCTCCTCCAGGGGCACCACCAGCACCACCGGTATCAAAGGGTCGCACAGCATTACTAGGAGATATACGAAAAGGAGCTTCACTTAAAAAGACGAAAACAAATGACAGAAGTGCACCAAAAGTCTGACAAAGTATTACATAATGGATATCCATAAAAAAAGTTATTTTTAGTTTTTGCATCTGTTACATTTTGAATTATGTTAAAGTTAAATGCACTAATTTCACATTTTTATGACAACATTTTAGATCATATTTTCGCATTTCTTTGACACTGACATACAAATGAATAGCAAAAACTGAACAAAATGTTAAGAATGAGGTTTAGGTACTCCATAGTACTAAATGTAGCTTGCTTTTATATGATATACCCAAGCATCAGAATTCTGGTGTTATTCCCTAAAAGTGACGAACAGTCTTTGATATTTTAACTTGAAATAGAGAGGTTTCAATCAGAGCATTAAAGGAACGAATTACAGTCTTTCAGCTTTCATTAGGTTGTGAACAACTTCCAGGTTGTTATTTGAAACAATGTTTAGTACCGTAAAAGAAAATATATGAAAATGGTCATTTGCTACACCTATTTGAGTAGAAAACATTCTAATTTTGCAATAAAATGCACATATTTCTTATTGACTGCTTTCAGTGACATACAGGTACCTTACATGTATGTATATATTTCCTATAATTTATGCACATGGTGATTTGGCTCTGTAACCTTACGGGTGTCACTTTAGAAGGTCAAGGGTAAGGAAGTTCATACAGAAATGAAAAAGGATTAAAATGAAGTACAGTGTAGCTTGTGCTAAGCAGTCAATAAATCAACAGTGGTCATTTAAAGCAGGTTCCTGTTTGACATAGATGTATTTATCTTGATAGAGACCGAAATAACTGCAGTTGCTACAGAAGGAAAGTAGTTGCTAATTATAGATGACCTTTGACACAGGTGCTGCTGTAAATTTATTGTAACTGTAAAAATATTTATGACAGGTTAGTGAGATATTCTTTGTACAGTCATGAATTTATTGCCTTTGTGATCTACTCTGACTTCAGGGCTTAAAGCAAGTTTTTTTTACCCTTTGTTATGAATGTGAAAAGATCATGACAAGTTCTTAATATATATTTTTACCACAATTTCTGTGATATTTCTGTGTCATTTTTTCAGGTTTTTATGTTCAACAATTTAAAGTTCATATATTTCACTGTTCTGACCCGTGACACCTGCTGTTATTTTGTTCTGCTAATGACTTTGCATTTAAGAATTGTTTTATATCTATGATATTGCTAGTTTTTAACTTGGTCAGTTAAGACATAGGGGACTTACCCTTCAGTGCTTAAGTCTGTTATTATTTTACTGTTTAATGTACGTATTTTAGGGTAAGACGTGTTGATCAGGGTCTAGTTACCACCCTGTCTTTGCCAGCTAGAAGCAGGTTGTTCAGAACTTTCACTTGATGAAATAGCTAATAGTCATTTAATTTAAAGGGCACCGTTTCTACATTTATTTTGTATTGAAAACCTTGACTTTAATTGTTTAAAGGTAAATGAAAGGACAGATCTTAAAGACAAAATAAATCAATGCATTATGTTAACTTTCAGTAGCAAAAGAAACAACTCATAGACTCAAAAGTTTAGAATTATTATGTTTAACTGTGAGTTAAAGTTTAAACATATGGGTTGCGAGTTTAGTCCTTTAGTGAGGCAGTATTCATCCAATGGGACTCGTTTCGGAAGTTTTAGGTCCCTCACCTACATTTCTAGTGCCAAATTTGTTAGTACTGGACAGACATCCAGAGCCATGGTTAGTCAAACTAAATGCTATCAAAGTGTTTTTTTGAAAAATGGTATACATTGAAGGCAGAAGAAAATTCCCAATAAGGGAAGAAAAAAGCTTTATAAGTGTTCATGAAAGTGTTTTTAGTCCAAAGTTTCACTACTGGAGATGGGACCAAATAAAATAACTATCAATATATAGTCAATATATCAATATATAAATAATTATCAGTCACAACCAGTAACAAAAAAGATATCAATGCATGTGTTCAGTAGTCAGTAACAATGTGTAAAAAATTATTTATTTATCCAAAAGTACTGTATACATAAAAGGGAAACAATCAACTAAAGTGTTCATTAGATGTGTAAGCTGCCAGTTACTAGGAAAACTGAAATAAGAATATTTACAGGAAAGAAGCAACACCAGAATGTGTTCAGAAGATAAACAAGCAGAGAGAAGTGATGGGCTGCCAATTGTTACTACATGTACAATAGTATTACTATATATAGATACAGAGTGCTAGTTATTTTTACATCTTTTTCTGATAGTATGTGCAATATTCTCAAAGTATATGCGGTATTTTTTTCTACGCACATGATTGTGTTCTTTTATTGCCATTGCCTTCCAGAAATGTTCATTTTGGTAATTTTTGTGTTTTTATGATTAATGTTTTCAACAATATAAAAATGAGCTTTTCTTCTACAAAGATATTTAACATGGAATAGTTGTGCACATTTGGGGAAGTTTTGTACAGTAATATTTCATTTATTCTAGTCAATTCAAAACTAATGAAATGCAAATCTGTTTCTGAATGAGGTACTAGTTAGTAAAAACCATTTGCTAATGATGTTGAATGAATTATTGATGTTAAAATCTCATGACATAATTACAACTATAGACATTTTAAACTGGCGTCAAGTGTGGATAAATGAGATACAGTGCACATGTAGATAAATAAGTATTTATACTTTTTAGCTCTCAAGAGATCATATGCATATGACATATACTCAGACACTTTGAAACAATTTCAAAGAAATGACTTTTATATTACCCTCTACCAAGATTTTTCAGGAATTGTTGATTTGGCAGAAAAAATGGTTATCAAAAGGCATGGCACCATATACATGCACTGTAATGATGTCAGTATAGTAAACTTAAAGGTCACCAATTCTTCCCTGACTCTGATGCCCATACAGTCATGATATTTGATTGGGACAACTATTGCATAAACAGCATCTATTTATTGGTTCAAAAGTAACATGACAGCATATTACGTAAGTTGACCAAATAAAATAAAGTTTGTTCAGACGAGGGACTGGGGAGGGGGTGGGGGGTGGGGGGGGGGGGAGTCTCTTGTTCATTTAAATTGTTAGATATGTTAAGAGTTTGCTGCTGTAGATATCCATGCATATATTGTTGGAGTAAAGCTGTTCAGTCACTGTCTTATAACATACTTGTTGTTTTGAAACTTGAGATTAGTGAAAGAACTGTTGTTATACTGTTTCAATGATAATGAAATAAGATTTGCCACATGTTTCAGTGAGATAGTTATACTGTGTTACCGTATTTGAAGAACCTTGGTGATAAGGAATTTTCCTTAACATTTTGAAAATATATACTGAGAAGAAAAAGTTTAATCAGTTATTCAGATTTGCAATAAAAAAAATAAGTTTAAATGGAACCTATTTTTCCTTTCAATCACTTTACCACAATAAATGGCCCTCTTTGAAAATCACTCTTTCAGCCATTTCTGGAATTTGTACATTACCTAATTTTATCATTTTTGTGCAGATGTGTAAACAACTGTGCTGGTGATCAAAAAAGAAAAGAAATAGCCACAATTTCATGCAAGCATAGAGAAAAAAGCGTGCCAACTAGTCCATATTCTTAGATTATCTCTCTTTGAATTGAATTAAGAACAACATAGAAGGTGATTCTGTGACAATACTTGGCATAAAACAGGATTTTACATGCATTTCCACTGACTAAACTTCTTCTTCTGTGGTATCATTATATTTTTAAAGATAATTGAAATTGTTGATTGAAATTAGACTAATGTTTTAATTGTAATATGTACAGATGTTAACAATAAAGCCTTCTTTATTTTTATATTTCAGTGAGATACATGTGCTAGATATAACTGTGATATTCAAAATACCTGTGTGATAAATGATTTAGCATTACATTTTAAAAGTGTACATTTGGTGAAAAATATATGTGAAGTTGTTTGTGTACTCTGTATTCAAGCATGATGTTGTGAAATGTTGATTGTTTTTGTTATATTTACATGTGTAGTTAGAAAATACTCATTTAAACCAGGGTCCTGCGTAAACTAATTGAATAGCCAGTATTATGTTAAATCAATCATTTTACATGTATTGTTTTTAAAAAGTTTAACATGTTTAAAGATAAGGACAATCATAAATAAAACACTTACATTCAACCTCACCACTACCTCTTACTTTCTTTTACCCATTCCATTTAATTCCGACTTCTTATTGTGGATTTCTGAGTCATAGGCAAGGGTCTTTTCTTGCAAGAAAAAGGAAGCTTTTCTTGCTAGGTGACAGTTTCTATGTTACTTAAAAATATAAGCAATAGGTTCACTGCCGACTTTACTTATTCATTCATTGGGCTTGTGATATCATTTCCCTGTCCCTTATTCAATTTCTTCCAGTCGTATGCAAAACACTTAAAAACATGTAGAAATGTCGAACACCAAATTATGGAATTTTGCAGTATAAGTGATTTAATTTTGACTGAAGCAGTGAACCTGCAGAAAAACAAACACTCAATGTTTGGTTTAGACACTATTTATTCATGTAACTGCATGTACAATATTCTGTACGGTAATTAACATCAAGGATAGAGTAGAAAAAACACTCTTCTTATTTTAAACTCTCATTGTTTGGTGTTCTTGTATCCTTTGGCAGTAAGAATAAACTGCAGATTAATTTTTTAAGTTGTGATGTAATAATTTAAATAAATACATGCATGCGTAAATATATGATAAAAACAGGTGTGGTATGGCACTAAAGCAGACAGCATTTCATTGACACTATAATGTGATGCAAATTACACGACTGCGTGCTGTATGTCGGGTAAAATTCTGTACCTGAAACAGCATTATGAAAATCATAAACATATGAAACTGTACAATACTTAAAAACCGATATGTCAAATATTTGCATCTAGCTAATTAACTATTAAAGTTGAACCGCTGTTACTGGTCACCTGATTTAAACAGCTACATTGTAATATTATATTGGTGTATCTAATCCTACGCTAAATCTGCAGTGAAAACAGCCACCTCTTTGAGTAACCACATTTGATGTCTATCTAAGCTGTTGTTGCCTTTCTATACAAAAATATTTGCCACTTTAAATGATACCCTTTTTTTCACCCCACTACTTAAAGCTGCTTGCTCTCAGATTTTGGTAAAAAAAACAAAGTTCTTCAAATTGTATGAAAATAACATAGTTTAGAACATATAGTGATATAAAAAGGTTCCAGTACCAAATAATAAAGTGTTGCAACGGCTTTTGAAATTTCAATAGAAACATACAGTGTAACGGTGCCGTAAAACCAGCATTTTCATTTGATTTTTGCAAATTCATACTAGTGAAGATTTTTACTGCTTTTGTTGATTCCAGCCTTTAGTTTTATGTTTTATGTATTAGTATGTCATTTTTTTTAAAGATGTTTTTTTCAGGGCAACTGAGAGCGAGCAGCTTTAATATTATACAAAAACAGGATTGTCAAGTATTTGACAATTTTCATACTTTTAGTTATTCTTCATGAAACTGAAAGCCTATCTCTATTGTCTGCTTCAATTCCTGACAAACAATGACTATTAATGTGTGCCATGCAGTTCTGAAAGTTAAGCAACATTATATTGAAGCGCATAACATATGACCAGCGACACGGGAAAATGGGCCTTCGGACAAAATCCTTGAAAACTAGCTTTCTTGCATATTTGAACAAACAATATTTCAATATCAATATTGGAAAGTTTCAGTTACCTACGTTCAGTACATACAAAACTACATCATTTTGAAAAAAGTATACCTAAAGGCGGCATTGTTCACTCTAAAAATAAGCTAAAAAAAAAAAAAATTTGACGTCAAAACTCACTTCAATTTACATGGGCAGAAAACTATTCCGGTAATCATTTCCTAACAGCATCATTTATTTTTGGTTGCAACATTATATACTCTTTCAATATATATCATATCTGGTGTACTAGTTCATGTCTTCTTTCCATGATCTGCCTTTTTCATAGGGTATAGCCATGATTAAAAAAAAGAATAATTTAAATCTTTTTGCTGTTGCCATAGTAATGGTCTTGGAGGATTTTGAAGCAAATAGTATGTTTCTGTTGAGTAAAATATAGTAGCTATCAGTTTTTATCATTGGTTTTGCATTTAAAGAGGGTGACAAAAATGTAAATTTTATGTTTTTTTTATCAATTATTGTGGAATAATGTAACAATTGTCCGAAGGTACATTTTCGCGCGTCGAAGGTCATATCATTTGCAGAGTTAATTAAAAACAAAACAAACACTAACACAAAATCTGAGGGCCATGTTGGCCCTATAGTGCTCACCTTAGCTTAAATGAATGAAAAATGTTGATAAGCCAATCAACAGCGCTTGAACACTTTGTAGACAATCTTTGCAATAATTTTGAAACTGGACCATCAGTTTCATCAGGGTCCGTAATATACGGACCCTTGTTTCATAGAAGTTTTCACTACATGTATACATATGAAGAGATAATGAGCAGCACCCATGGTGACCATGTTGATGGTTTCTGATGGGTCTGACTTGAAGTTTCTTTGCTCAGTTCTCCAACAATTAAACATTCCGGGAAAGTTTCGTTGAAACTGGCCTTATGTGCTTGAAGATGTTGTTTGATGCCAAAGTTATGTAGGCAGACAGATGGACATTCAATGATCCCAAAAGCTCACAACAAACACAGTGTTCTGGTGAGCTATTAAAGAAACAAGAGGGTCATGATGACCCTGGATCACTCATCTCAGTAACATTGCTCAAATTATTCACCAAGTAGTGACTTTTTATTGGCCCAAATGTGCCATAATTGAACTCATCTGAGCCTGGTCCAAATTTATTCCCTGTAACTTTAAAAGAATGACAAGTATGTCATGGTCAAGGTCACATTGCAAACTTGGCCTAGATTTTACAGTCACACATATTCAGTGCAAATATTATATGGATCAGTGAAGAAATGGAGGTGCAAGAGTGCAAACTTAATTAGATATAGCAATTTTTGTTAGACAAGGGCCTATAACTCTGGAAGTATTACTTCAATCAAGCCCATTATCAAACATATTTGAGATCTTTTGGAATTCTTTGCAAAAATGTTTAAAGTTAGTGATGAAATGAAGGTGCTACAGTGTAAACATAGTTAAATGTTGCAATCTTTGTTAAACCAGGGGGATAACTCTTAAAGTATTAATTCGATAATCAGATCTTTTAATCATACACATTCTCTGTAAATATGATGAGGGTTAGTGAAGAAATGTAGGATATGCTAGAGTGTAAACATTGTTACATATTGCAATTTTTGTTAAATCATGGATCAAAACAGTTACTATGGCAGTATTGATCCAATCAAGCCCAGAACAGAACTCGGCTGAGATCTTATGGTCATACACAACATGTGTACATATGATTAGAATTAGTAAAAATTGTGGGTGCTAGAGTGTAAACAAACCAAATGTGTTGACGGACCACCAGCAATAATACGACATATGAAAAGCATGTTTAAGATGCATAGAGCACATAAACTTGTAAGTTAAAATGAACAAAGACATAACAAGTGTACCCAAAACTTGTCACCAAATACACATGATTACGCAAAATTAAAAAGGTATTCTGTAACAATTTGCACAATAAAGATATACATGTAACACATGTTTGCAAAGGCAATGCAAGAATGGTGGTAATTGATAAAGTTGCATGGGAAATTCTGACAACACTTGTTACAATATAGAAAACTTGTAAGATGTCAAAAGAAGGGTTTTCAATTTAATATCAAGTCTATAGAAATTACAGAAAACTTTACCCATATACATCATAATTTCAACACCTGCTTTATTCTGAATATTAATGATGTTTAGTCATCTGTAAGGTGGATTAACTTACCCTGGTGATAATTACGGTATGCTTGTACACTAAGGAAATTTTCCATGTGTAAAAGCATCATCAATACAACTGATACCTGACCTATCTGCCATTGTACCTTATTTTAAAATGAATTTCACTAATAACTAGCATATTTACAGATGACATTGTCTATAAAAAATTAGCTTAACTATCATAAAATATGAGTATATTATAGTAATCAAATCATTTGACCAACAGGTCGCTTGTGCAATGTAGCCGATCATCATAAATACTTTGCCTATAATCTGTGTGACTATGTTTTGTAAGATCAGATCAAGACGTTTCAACCTAGACAACAGATACTGCTGATTTGGCCAATTAGTAACTAAAGGGACATAACTCCATGTACGATGTGAAGTTGTTACATCTTTTGCTATCTTATACACGTAAGAAAACAAAGTTAATATAACCAGTAAAACTGATACATTTATAGATTAAAGCAAACAAGTCAATATTTTTTCAAGGTAATTTTAAGCATAAGTTCATTATCCTAGAACATAAACAGTTGAAAAACTGGAATGGAATTTGATTTCTTTTAATAGTTCTGGAACAGTTCATGAGCTTCAAGCATCAAGAATTTGAAGAATATTTAAAGAATTGTGGAATGAACAGTTCATGATATATATACATGTATATAATAGTTCATGAGCTGTAACATTTCATTCTCAAGAGGGTCTGTGTTCAGACTGGGTATCAAACTTTGCCACCACAGTATTCCCATAAACACCGACGGCCAACCATAGCCTACCTGCTACATATGATCCCAGCATACATCCTGTCTCTATAATAACAGTTGTATAGAAAATTGATATACACTAAATGATTATTTACAAATGTCAGCTAATTTACACATGTAGAAAATAATTTATTCACATATCGCAGTTGTCTAATTGGTACATGTACCTATGCTATAACAATGGTTCTTTTAATGGAATCGCATCCGGGATTGGTCGAGGCAGTCTTGCTTTGATCACAGATGCTCTGAATACAGCAAAACTTCCTATAAAAGTCACTCCGATCATAAAATAAAACATTCCTGACCAACCATACGCTGTTGCTATGACACCAATTAGTGGACCTTCTATAAATGTTCCTATACTGCCAAAACCTGAAAATGAACAAAATGAAATTATATTTGCTATAAAATCAAACAAATAAACATATGGACAATGTTAAAAAACATCATCATTTTTAGCTGAACATTTTTAAAAATCACAACATTGTTAACTTAAAATAAGACAATATTTAAGCAATATTGTCTGAACTTTGACTGTCGATTTAGTCAGTTTAACAGGGTTACAAACCTACCTAAAGCTCAGACATATAAAGTCACAGTCACACCAGGTATGCAGATGTCTCAATGATGTGGTGTAATAATTAGATTTTGGGAAAGAGCAATAGATAGAATTTTGTGTGTGAAAAAGTAACAACTGAATACCATTAACAAGACCGACAGTGGCTGCAGCAGCATTTCTACCATCCATCTCTCCTAGCTCTGCAGGTACAGATCCACCTGAAATCATCAACATGGAACAAATAGACCAGCTGTAAACGGCAGTACAAGGAACAAATGCAGATCACCTTCAAACATGCTACTTTACAATGTGCAAGTTCAATTTCTATTGGAACTTGGATTGGAATTGAAAATAAACACCAGCTCTCATTATGTATGGCTGAACAAGGATTTGTGTTAAAAAAGTCTTCACCTCAGTTTTTCAACAACTCATTGACAATTTCTTCAAACGAAAAGGTACAAAGCAGTAACAAGCACAATCACGTGGTAAATTTGTCCTAAAGTAATAAAACAATTCTCTGAGACCAGTCTAAAATACTAGGTTTTGATTGGTCAGTTTTGAAAATGAACTTGCTGCCAGCCAATCAGATAACAGAAATCTGAAACTGGTCTCAAAGAAAATATTCAGAAACTTTAGAGTCCTAATGCTCCATTAACAAGATTACCAATTTAACTTGATGTTTCCATTCTTCACAACTAAACCAATATTGAATGAATTTTTCTTGCCTACAAAATAGCAAGTATTGTCATAGATTACCTAGAATAGTATCTGGGCCACAGTTGAAGACACCAGCCAGGAACAGGAAGCAGGTGTTAAACAGCATACCCCATGAGCCCGTGAGCATAAAAAATAACAACGATAAACCAGAAAGAGCGGCTGATAGTGCTGTACCAAACAATGACCGGCCTTGAAAACACCTGAAACAGATATAAACAGCTATAAATGATTTTAAAGTCCAATTTGCATTTTGGGTGTAAAATTATTTGCAGTTCTTCTATTACCAAGAAAGATATCTTACAGGAGAAACTGATTACTATTTGTTTGAAAAACATTCCTTAATCACTTTTTTAAATTGAAAGTACATGATATAAATATAGAACAGTATTTTTGCCAGTAAATAAGACATGCTGTCTGACAACACTGTGCCGTGGAAAAAGTGGAACAAATATAAAAGGAAGGTATAAATTATGTCAATATTGAATACACATTCTTACTGTATCTGACATGATAAGACACAATCACATTGCTCTAGTACCTCACTGACTCACCTGTCTAACACTATACCTATCACTGCACTTCCTAACACTCCACCAATTTCAAATGTTGTAGAAAACATCCCTGCTTCAGCTTTCGAGTATTGTAACTGATCAAAGAAAAGAAAAAAAAACAGAACACACATGAACCACTGCCTAGGGAAAATACAAGATGCTCATATAAATGGACTACAGTTCCTCCTAATTGAAACATCTAGTAAAAGGTATTGAGCTCTTCTATACAAGCACTAAGACCTTTATGACCAGGGACAGATCTGGATTAACCTAACCATTCAGTCTGATCTAAATACACAGTTTGCTTCTCCATCACAGACAACCTGTGTAACATGACAGCAGCTGTAAAAGTTGTGTTCAAAGATTATTGCACATCCTTCTCTTTCTTTTACAATGAACATACATATATAAAGTTTCATAGATTTTAATACTCTTAAACAGCTATTCACAAACAAACAAAAACATTGTGAAAAAATCTAAACTGAACTTTTACAAATGTGTCAAACCACGAGATTTGGAACCATTAGATAGTGGGAAGCAAATATCAAGATCAGCTGTGTACCTCCGTGCAGTGTAATCATGTTAGTCAGAGAACCCCCTTAACATAAAATGGTTCTGTCCAAATCAAAATCAGATAAGTTTATCTTATCAAGACAAGGGTAAGGTGGCAAAATGTGACGTTAATTGGTCAGGAATATGAAATATGAAAGAATTGACCATTTGGTCATGCATATGGAAAATATATTATTTTCTGTGGCGGCCCGGGGAGACGAGAAAGGGGGTTACGGGTACATCAGCCTGGCTCTTTCTCCTGGCCTGACTTGCTTGAAGGCATGCAGGTTCATTGTGTGTATTAGTTTTGTGTATTATGGTGGGGTGCACTCCAGGGTAACGTTGGCACCCCCCTCCACCTCTAGGTATGGAGGGGAGGCCCAGGGCAGGGTTACGTCCGGGACCGCAGTAGCTCAGGAGTCAGATGTAATCCAGGCTCCCCGCTAACAACCGTCCTCATCAGGGTGTACAACTGTTGGGACTGACACCAGGTTTCCAACCTGGGTCACTGACTTGCCAGTGTACCATTAAGGGAAGGCAGTTAGTTGTCTCCCCGGGTCTGTATAAAAATTTAGGGGTTTAGCCACTATCTGCTGCCAACATTCCGCCACATGGTTTATTAAAGCATGAATAAAAGTATTGATGTTCAAACAACTGAAAACTTGTTTATTTGTTGGTTCGTGTTGCACAGGCATGTGCTTATGCTGTACAGTGGGAATCAGTTACAAGAACCAGACATATGGAGTTTGTCCCCCAAACTACATAATGTGTGTTCCCCCTTTGTCTGGTAGCAAAACCTATATAGTGTTCCCTCTTTGTCCGTCTTTTAGTGCTTTGTCTTAAACTAGAGGTGTGGGATTTAATAGGGATTATCAAGAATCTTGTATTCGATAATCCTTCTTAAACACATCATCTAGTGGGTGGCCGGTGCGTTTGGTGTCGGGACAGTCCGGAATTTAGCCCTGTCGTAAATACTCTTCAAAGGAGGTACAATATACGGGAACTTTGCGACTCAACAAAAGGCGCTAAAGAGATAAACGTACCCCCCCCACCCTCCCCTTCTTTAAAGAACAATTTTCTGCTGTCTTTTCTTTATTTTTCAGGGACTTTGTTTTTCTAGAAGTCACAATTTATGGAAGCCAGCCTATTTTGGACCATTACCCAAAGCCGCTGTTGTGTGTCCAAACAAAAAGAAGGAAGCATCTTTCATATATACTTTCCTTTTGGAAATACACAAGAGCTTTGTGATCAGACAATTCAATGCATTCATGTTTGCTGTGTCGGCTAGCGTACCTAAAATGAGGACATAACTTATTTGCATTTATAGTTGAATGCACTTGCCTTACAGCTAGTATGTTCCAAATGGAAAGGAAGGAATAACTAGCATGCACAACCAGTCACATATGTGTTCCGTTTCGTTTAGTGCACATCAACAAAAGGAAGCAACTCTTAAAAAACTTTTAAAACGTGTTCCAGCTGTGTATATTCAAATAACGATGGAAGAAAGAACTGCGATACATAATGTGCTGCATAATGTGCTTAGTAAATGTTTTGTTGCATAAAAAGGCGCAGACTTAGGTAACTTTGGGGGAGCGGCCCGGGAAAGAGAAAGGGGGTTACGGGTACATCAGCCTGGCTCTTTCTCCTGGCCTGACTTGCTTGAAGGCATGCAGGTTCATTGTGTGTATTAGTTTTGTGTATTATGGTGGGGTGCACTCCAGGGTAACGTTGGCACCCCCTCCACCTCTAGGTATGGAGGGGAGGCCCAGGGCAGGGTTACGTCCGGGACCGCAGTAGCTCAGGAGTCAGATGTAATCCAGGCTCCCCGCTAACAACCGTCCTCATCAGGGTGTACAACTGTTGGGACTGACACCAGGTTTCCAACCTGGGTCACTGACTTGCCAGTGTACCATTAAGGGAAGGCAGTTAGTTGTCTCCCCGGGTCTGTATAAAAATTTAGGGGTTTAGCCACTATCTGCTGCCAACATTCCACCACATGGTTTATTAAAGCATGAATAAAAGTATTGATGTTCAAACAACTGAAAACTTGTTTATTTGTTGGTTCGTGTTGCACAGGCATGTGCTTATGCTGTACACAGTGGGAATCAGTTACAAGAACCAGACATATGGAGTTTGTCCCCCAAACTACATAATGTGTGTTCCCCCTTTGTCTGGTAGCAAAACCTATATAGTGTTCCCTCTTTGTCCGTCTTTTAGTGCTTTGTCTTAAACTAGAGGTGTGGGATTTAATACGAACAATTTAACATTTACAAAAGAAACAACAAAAAATGAAATGGTTACAGACGTACCTGATGAAGCAGATACATGGGTAACCACATGTACATACAGTACCTGACCGCCTTCAGACAGAACACCGCCACAGCAACCTCTGCTAACATTCTAGACATACAAACAACTTAATCTTACTATTTGAACACAGATACATTGAATTTCAATATATACTACTTACATTTACTTACCGTGTATTGAATAAATACATTTTATTTTAATAAAACCCACCGTATCAGTCTGATCCATATCTATATCATAAACCCTACGTTGTTTTGCATCATGTGGACATTTGTGTCTTTTTTTGTATACTGTATGTTGTATATTTTCTGACGAAGACATAAGGTCAAAACATGTAAATTGAAAACTTTGTGTTGTCTTGATTTTAATTATACTATAAATTAATAATATGTACAACTCAGAATCTTAGTGAATTACATATTTTGAAAAACTGTTTATAAACTGTCTTTTCTTATAAGCTTGACAATTTATGGTTACATAAACTTACAGCTATTTCATACAAGATAATATAGCATTTTTCAGGGCAACACACAAATTTTATCAGAAGTTTCACAAGAGATGAACAAACAAATAAACATATTTTTTAATAGTTAACTTACGGTATTTTCCATAGTTGAAACCAAGTTAATTCTGATTTGCTTGAAGTCCCATTTGATGGTGCAGGTAAACTTTCTGTAATATGTAATGAATAATGAAACATACAATTAATTAACAGACAAGAAAGAATTGTAATGTCTCTGTTTTTATCCATGCAATTCATTTTCATAAACAATATCAGTCACATTTTAGCAAAAATACAATTTCAATATGGTTTAGGTCTTATTCTTTCAATGCTATATTAATGGCAGACAGTATATCTAGCAATCATTCCTGGAATAAATCAGTTTTAGACTCCTTCATTCCATTAACAACGGAATAATTATATTCTCTCTTTGTGCATAGACAGGTTAGTTTGTTTACATCTCAGTTAGTTCAATTCTAAAAGTTCAAGAAAAAAAGTAACTAAACAAGAGCTTTCAGTAGGACAGTGTGCTCAACATTTTTTAGTGCTGGCCAATAAAACAAAACTTTGTCAGTAAAAAAACTCCAAGGATCTGTATAAACAAGGCCCACAAGTAGCAAGATATTAAGTCAAGAGTTATCAAACTTAATTGTTTGATATCCCTGAATACTACAGCAAAGTTTTAAATTAATACTTCAAGTGGTTACTGATATATGTATATATGACAGTGCCAGTTGCACACAAGACTGTAACTAGGAATTTCTAAGCACAAATCAAGAAACATTTTCACAGAGTTATCTTCTCTTGCTTACAGATAGGTGTCATAATGGTACATAAGTATACAAACTTTCAAAGTAATATCTCAAATGGTTAAATCAGCAAGTGGACAAGAATGAAAATTTTAAAAGAGTTTCTAAGTCGAAAAGGACCATTATTCAAATGAAATCCTTGACAGAGTTACCTTCTCCAGCCTATGTTTGGGGATCAGGATGGTAAACAAGTATTTCAACTTTCAAAGTTATATCTCAAAAAGTTTAGTCAAAAAGTGGACTGAAGATTCCAAGTCAACTAGAACTGTCACAAGAGTGATGAATTATACCCCCACAATACAGCTTTGTCACAGAAGTATGGCAACCATAAGAAAGGAATGGCCACAAGGACATAGAGTTGAGTTATTATACAATAACTTGTGTAAATGAGACCTTGACCTTTGACCTACTGACCCCAAAGTCGAACTTGACCTGTATTTCATGATGTTACAGCTGTGTACCGAAAATTATTTAAATCGGTCAAGCCTTTCATGAGTTATCATCCGGAAACTGTTTTACAGTTCAGAGTCACTGTGACCTTGACCTTTGACCTACTGACCCCAAAGTTCAACTTGACCTGTATTTCATGAAGTTGCATGTGTGTACCAAAAATTATTCGAAAGGGTAAAGTCGTTCATGAGTTATCATCTGGAAACCATGAAAAGCAACAGACCGATTTTAAATCCTCGACAGAATTACCTTCTCTTGCCTACAGATGGGGGTAATGATGCAAACAAGTATTCAAAGCAATATCTCAAAGGGTTAAGTCAATAAGTGGATTTTACCCATATTCAATGTATTTTTTTAAGTAAAAAAGGGCATAATTCTAACAAAAACCTTCCCAGAGTATGTACTCTTGTCTGTGGATGGAGGTAATGATGGTAAATATGTATGGTAAGTTTCAAAGCAATATCTGTAATGGTTTTGAAATAAAGTGGGATGGTACGAAAAACTTAACCAAGCTCAATGCACTTTCTAAGTCTAAAAAGGGCCATTATTCTCACAAAAACCTTGACAGAGTTATGTACTCATGTCTGTTGATGGAGGTTATGATGGTTCACAAGTATGGTTAGTTTCAAAGCAATACCTCTAATGGTTTTGAAATAAACTGGGGTGGTACGAAAAACTTAACCAAGGTGTGACACCAGTGCCGACACGATTAGAATAGCTCCCCTTTTTATCGAAAAGTCCAGGTAAAAAGTAATATAATGTACAGTACCCTAGCAATAAGGTGAGCAGGCAGGAATAAAAGTGTGACAGCTAAATTTAAGAGAAAGTGCCTAGAGCAGTGTTAGTGCATATGAATTTATTTTAGTTCAATTACGCAGAAAGCTTCCGTAGCTTATTGAATCACTCTTCACGCTTGCGCGAGAGTGGCAGAGAGTATTTTATTGCTGCTTCCCATTTTAAAGCTGGGTGGACTGAGGCACAAAGGGTATCTTTGTTTAGCCCAAGGACACACCTCATGCTTGGGCGGGGGATTTGGGACCTCCAGTTCCAAGGCGAACGCCCTTACCAATGAGCTATCGAGGCCCACTTAAAGCAGTGATGCCTTTGCCATAAAAGATAAACTGTATAAGTTGATATATACACGGGCAATTCCATATCTTTTGCCAACAGAAATATTTTGCAAATCCCTGAAATTGGTATACATGTGATATAAACACATCATGACACTGTGTTTTGACAGAACAAAATGTTAACAACACAGAGAAAACCAGGACGAAATGTTTACAACACAGAGAAAACCAGGACAAAATGTTTACAACACAGAGAAAACCAGGAAGAAATGTTTACAACACAGAGAAAACCAGGACGAAATGTTTACAACAATAACACAGAGGAAACCAGGACGAAATGTTTACAACAATAACACAGAGGAAACCAGGACGAAATGTTTACAACACAGGGAAAACCAGGACGAAATGTTTACAACACAGAGAAAACCAGGACGAAATGTTTACAACACAGAGAAAACCAGGACGAAATGTTTACAACACAGAGAAAACCAGGAAGAAATGTTTACAACATAGAGATAGTCACTCATCTTATAAACCCTTGGAGCTTAATTATTTCTTATCATAAGCTTACTTTATAATAATGCCAAAAAGGGGCATAACTGCACAAACATGGCTGACAAGAGGTATGTGACTTGCCGAAGTTGTCTATATTGAAATGAGAAACAAGTATGCTAAGTTTGAAGTAAATATGTTTATTAGTATAGAAGATATAAGCATTTATAAAAAAAACTTTAACCAAAGAAGACGTGTGCAAGAACCTCCTTATTCTTTGAAAAGTTCAGCTAAATCTTTGTCATAAAAATTTCTCAAATGTTTCTGTTTCCATGGAAATAAACTGTGGCTAAGAAGAATGAATGATGTAAACAAAAGCACCTGTTACGTGTTGTGAAGAAAACACTACCCAGCAAACATACATTTACACTGACTGATAGTTCTGTGAATTCCATAATGTCAAGATATACACATTACATAATAAATGGCACTATGTATGAATAAAGATACAAGATACAAATATTTTTTTTATTTACAGTCATTAGTTATTAACAGATAAACATTAGCTATGAATAGCTATTGACTGACATACAGATGAAGCAGGAAGCAGAAGGAAAGAGGTGTGACAGAGATATTAATATGAAACCATGCACTCCTGGCAACCATGTGTTGAAAAATCTTGGAAGAAGGTCACAAAAGGAACACTTTTAGATACGTTTTTAAATCTACAATTGGTTTCAGAGAAGAAAACTATACAATTTTTTCAATAGCTATACAAATTTATAATAATAATACGGTACTTTAAGGATTATTCCTGTGAAATCTTTCAAAATTGGTCCAGTAGTTTTTGATATGATTTTCAAAGATTCTTGTTACTATTGCCATGTCAACCAGTTTGTTTGCATGGTTTCACTGATGAACACCTTTTGTATAGAACTATCAAAAGAGCATCCCTGCCAAGTGCATAATCACTGGTCCATCAGTTTCAAATGAGATGTTTGTTTAAAGTAAAATGCTAAAAGATAATGGATGACTGGCAATGCTTGATTAGATAAGTTCACCTTGAGCTCTGTTTGCTTGGGTGAGTGTATAAAACACATTTATCAAATTGTCAAATAATATAATTCATGTAAGCATGTAGTAATATAATTATACACTGGCATAAAGCAATAAAGTACTCTTGTCCAAGATCTTATACAGATTTAACATAGAACCTTGCTGCTTTATACCCTTGCAATGTCGATATACAACAACCCAACCTTTGCCGATGACCTCTATGTTGACCTCTTCTGGTTGATGGAAACATATCAACACCACCAGGCCCAGACCAATCTGAAAATATTGCATACATTCTTAACTTAACTTTTTATCAATCCAACAAAACCTGCAAATTACACATGACCGAGTTTATGTGGTCCACCCCTCTGATTTAAAATGGTTTTACTGTAGCAAATATGACTTTACTAACAAGTTGTAGGCACTTAAAATCAATCTTTTTTTTAAAATTTGAACCAAAAACTAAATTTTACTCACAACTATTGCAGATGGCGTGAAGAAAGCACTTCTCCAACCATAGGAGGTCTGAAGCCATACCTGACAATGAATACAGATAATATTACAAAACACACTACAATGTACAAGTTTTAAGGCAAATTTCCCCATATACTATTAAGAAATATGTGACAGAACAAGGAAGTAGAAATATAACAAGTGTCTACACACAACGAGTAATTGATCTATGTTCTAAGTTTGTGTGCTACTGACCTTGTGTGAGTTTTTTGTTTGTGAAAGTTTTGGAATTACATGACTTAGGTATAAAAACGAGTGTCTGAACTAGTAACAAAGTGAGAGCAAGCAACCATATTACTGCATTGTAACAAACATGTAGGAGAGAGTAACTTACTGCTAGAGCTGTACCAATGATTCCCCCAGCAAAAGCACAGGTACCAAACATCCCAAACACAGAGTTCCTCACTTTGTCTGGATACCAGGAGCCTAAAGCTTTCATACAGTTAGGCCAGCACTGAGCCTGCAATAAACATCAACATTTTGTCATTGACTGTCAAATGTATAGCAAATATAACATAAATCTGTCAACTGAAAACTTGGTTTTATATTCCTTTAAAGTGATCTCCTGTCCTTCAGGTCAATCTAACGAAAGTGTGAGTTTTAGTGTCACCTTGTTGTATTTGGTTTCTTTCTGTTTGAGACAAAGCTGCAAAGTAATTCAAACCTGCAACAGCAAAATCATAACAAAATAGCCATGTTTTAGGAAACCTAGGCTTCACTGAATGGATCACTGCAAGCAACTGAAAACTTCTGCATATAGAATGCTGGACAAAAGACACAAAATCATTTTCCTACACTTGTAAGTGCCAAGATGGCTGCTTTATAGTTTAAACAGGTACATGTATAGTAACTTTAAAATCTACTGTTTATAACATTATTATATTAACTGCTACAGACAGGTGTCTGCTCAATCAAGGTCACCATTTACTAGGTTTAACTGTACAGTTTAAAATACTGGACTACATGTACTTCATTATACATCACTACTCACCTGGGCTGTACCATTCAGGAAAAGCAGCAGACAAAACATATAGAAGTTACTCCACATGCCAAATGTTGCCTGTAAAGTACAACAGTGGAATTAGTTCTCCAGTACCAGTACTCAGTAAAAAGCAACATGTTCTCAAAGGTTCCATTAGGCTTATAAGCATTTTGTTTATCAAACAAATAATGACCAAATGAGTTTTCAGTTTATATCTGGCTAACTTGAAAAATGTACATTGTATACTTCCAGCATGATCATTGTCTCAGTAATATCATAGTCAGTGGAAATCTTAAGCAGCCCTGTGAAATGTAACTTGTAGTTTCCTTATAGCTACTCATGTATAAGCAATTAAGTGGAGTGATAGGGAAATGTGTTGTTATCTGAAAGTTTTGGTTTAGAGCAGAACCTAAGATATATAGGAGTGAACATACCATAGAAAGACCTGACAGCAGCATGCATATTCCAAATGTCAGTCTTGGCCCAAACCTGTCACCTACTGGACCTAACAACATCTGTAATAGAAAAACAAGAAGTGGAAAAAGCTTTCTGTCATAAATTCCTGGCTGCAAAAGGTATGAAGTTTATGTTTTATAGTATAATTTCTTTTCGAGTGTTTCCTTCTGACGATGGAGCAATAAATGAACAATATACCTGCATGACAGCATAGGGAAGTAACAGTGCTGTGTCAAGCCATCCAAGTTGTGTTTTACTGACTGACAATTCATTTTCTAAATCTGTTTTGATCTGCAACAGAAAATAATGACTTAATTATTAGATTCAACATATGCTTATACACATTTACCTTCTTTTAAATTGTCAAAGCCAAAAATCAATGTTTTATTTTCGTCTTAAAATATTGTGTTGTCTTGATTTTATAAGAATAATTCAATTATTCTTTTGTAGTTGGCTGTAACTAAGTGTGGTTAAAAAGTAGTATTCATGAATAATTTTAATGTGTTATCAATTAAAAGTATTTTACAGTACAAACAATGTGCTTTTTAAAAACAACAGCAGCAGCAACAACTAAATCACTAAAACTATATCTGAAATTTATGTGTCCAAGACACTTAAGACTTCCTGACTGATCAACTTGTTGTGGTCCACTGTGTTACAGTGAATAATGGTGTCCAACTGTCCAAAGGACTTTAAACATAACAACAAACACGACAATTGATAGAGAACAGACACCATTAAACACTGTTTGAACAGTCAAATGTTAAAAACACCTATGTGCACTGAATAATATAAGATTTGTTTTGAGTTGGCAAGATATCTACAATTTACAAATAACATATCACAAGCTCTCGTGAGCTTTTACAACCTATTACATATTGACAAAAGGTTTGAATACTGATGAAACTTTTAACTAGTGAATTCATTTATTCTGTAATCATGTAAATACTTACAACTCCTAGGGGTTTTCTCAGACAGTATGTTGAAGCATAGGCCAACCAACCAACAACAAATATCAAAATCTGCCGCCTCTGTAAAGGACTACATGTGACCTGCATCTTCTTAATCCAGCATGTACCTAGTTCTTAAATAGATAAGTGCACTGTCAAGCTAAGAAATAAATTATCAAACTGCTTCCTGGAGTTCTGACCAGTACTAACAGCAAAAGAATGGATGGTCAAATGCTGCTACCCAATGCACATCCACGACCTACAGTGAAGGAGTCCGCTGCTCTACCTCTACACCATGGCGCCTGCTGTTTTCAATTTTAAGCACTGTAGTTCTTTTGATCTTTACACCTAATGAGACCTCTCATTATTAGTGAATAATTGATATATATGTTGTTATCCGAAAATTGTCTATCCGACAATAAGCTCAATTCGTTAATGTTCTCTATCCATTTAAACCAACTCTTTAACTTGGTCCTGTTGCAACCATTTCAAATATTGATATGTATGTCATTAAAAAAGAGTTAAAAAGATTAACTTCAATGCAAAATATTTAAGAAAATACGAAAAAACGCAGTCTGACAGGTCTTACCCGGTGCACTGGTGTCACACGATTAGCTGTGAGATTCACATCAGTGCCCTTGACCTTGCAAACTGACTCGCGGAAACTTTCGCCGGAATATTTCGCGTGCTAATTTTAATCATGATTTTTACGCTATTGTGTGCAAAAGTGTATGCCGTTGTGAGCAAATAAGTTAAAGGATTCCGCTTTCCTGTACGACTCAATTTGAAGGCTGAACAGAACAAGGTACAAAGGCACTAAATGTTCTCTCCTAACTCCGAATCATGCACAAACTAGATGAACAGACAGGTCAGGCACTAAACTTGATAAATTGACAATACTTGACAGCGAAAGGTTAAGCAGCACATCATCTCTGTAAATTAGTCAATTCGACTGAAATGCTGCAGTGTGGTTTGCTAAGTGTTACAGTCATGTGCTCTTGTTTCCAGCAGTTCAGCCTCTACCACTTGATAGATTTGTGCAAAAAGAGAGAAGAATATGTGAATCTCCCAAGATACAAATTTATTTTTTGTATCCGAGTTCATAGCATCTCGATGGATAAGCCATATGCTGTGAATTTTTATTGTGACACACAAAATTTTAGCACTTGGTGGCCTTGTGCGGAACCTTCAGAAGACGCACCATTTCCAATGCCCACACCCTCAATGTGTTAACATGCTCTGATACCCATGAACAGGCCCTGATGCCCATGAACAGGCCCTCAGATATGGGTAAATATTACTAAAGTAAATAACTTTGTAACCCCTGACAAAAGGCTGAGAATAGCAAAACACTTAGCGTACCTTTTTTTTCCGCATTGGTTTTGAAGCAAAGACAGACATGGAGAAGAGTTTGAAGCCTGGCAAAACAAGCACTAACTGACGCAGATCAAGGACCCTGATTATCAACCAATGTTCAACTCAGATATGACATACGTCTTCTGTAAATCCTGACCTTGGTTTCTGCACAGATGACATACACAGTAATGTCGAAAGGGAAGTAGGTGGACAGCTTTAAGGTAGTTACCGTTGCCCTGTTAAATTCACCATGCAGTACAAAACAATAGCCAAGTCTGTCATGTAGGTACTGTAAGAAGGCCAAATGGAGTTTGTACAAAGAACTTACCGATGAGGACTGCAGAAATGTGAGAGTAGACAGCAGAGATATCATACTCAAATGAGGCCATTCTGAAAGCTGCAGTCAGCCCTACCTTGAATAATGGTTGCAAAAGCAAATGATCAAGTGGAAAGTGTTTAAAGGTTCAGAACCAGGCCTTAAAATCCTTACTTGAACCATGTGTACAACTTTTGGTAAGACTTTGGAAAGAGCAGCTGCCATTCCAGGCAAGCACTATACCAACCAAGACAGAAAAAGAAGCTATCAGACAGGTGACATAAACTATGAAGAATCAAAAGAGGACTGACATCAGGTGTTTATTCTGACAGATGTTTTATCAGCCCAGAATGCCTTAAGCCAAACAAAAAGCCAAACTACCATCACATGCGAAAGAACTTAACAAACTCAGTAAGAAGCAAAAAGTGTCCCATCAGTGGATACAAGCACACTGGTGTTCATTGGAACGAGATGGCGAACCTTTGAACGTGGAGAGACAGAGAGAGAGACAGAGACAGACAGAGACAGACAGCGAGAGACAGACAGAGAGACAGAGAGAGAGACAGAAAGAGAGACAGAGAGAGACAGAGAGAGAGAGAGAGAGACAGAAGACAGAGAGAGAGAGAGAGAGAGACAGACAGACAGACAGAGACAGAGAGATGACAGACTAATTAGCCAAAAAAGGAGCTAAAGGCGATCTGACCAGTCACTCCATTTAGTCACCTATGATGAAAAGCTCTTAGCATGCTTAGTGATTAAGACTCTTATAAGAGTGAGAACATTATCTGTTAAGATGGCACAGACCAACACAGAATACATGACTAGATACTTTCACAACGCCCTTTTCTCCCACTGCTTTTATCGATGTTAAGCAAGTAAACATTACTAGCGGCTTATCTGCATACATAATATGTATGTAAAACACCTTGTATGTGGTCATGTTTAACAGTTATTTCAATGTTTGCTGTGGTATAAAAATTATTATTATAGAGAAAGTTAGCAGTTTCTTATGGAGGTCAGGATAAGGGTCTACTACTGGTTCTTCCAAGGAAAGAGAGTTAGATACACAGTCTGTCTGGAAGTAACTGAAATACTGTTGAAATAAACCCCAAGAAAAAAATATTTCAATCACATTTTCCATTTCAGGAGATTCTTAAGTGAGGATAAAACTGTAACAATGGAGACAAGGGTGATACAAACTCAGTTAAAACTACTGCAACGTCTTGCTGGATGTAGTGCAAGACCCAGACATATCTGCAAGAAACATCTTCATATACTCTCATCCAACTGCTTGCATAAGTCCGGTCATAACTGGTGCCGTTACAGCTATGGTCGAACATCGGGTCTCTTGAGTAACCAGCTCCCAGAAGGTTGTCAGCAACGTGATTTGAATATTGTTTGTGATAGACACAAATTGACAAATAACAGCATATTGAAATGTTCACCTTTATCACAAAGTATGACTTCATTACAAAAAATACCTGCTGGTCTGGTAGTTCAACAGAGAGCAGTTTCATACAGCAAAAAGATTGTGGATGGTTCACCCCCTAAAATACAACCATACCTTCGACTGTTTAGAATTGATAAACCTATAGGTAAGGAACACTGTATATAGCTTTGTGATGCCAGAAGCTTGGCATCCAGGCAACAGAAAGCACTAGTTCGGCCTAAAAATAAGAAAATATTGAGGATTCAATGGGGGAAAAAGCACTGACACTTTGGTTGAACCGTTCAGTAGAACCGTTATGGACCAAAAAATTAATGAACCTTGTAATCATTTTTTTCGCGTATTCGCAATTTCTTCTATACTTAAGAAACATAAAAAATACACTTAACCGATTTAGAAACGCAAAGATTTCCCCTGTTGAACATTTTTATTTGAATGACGCTATTGTTTTTATTTCTATTTAAGTTATTTTTTGCGATGAATTATTAAATTTTTTGTAAGATTTCAGTTTTATATTGTTTTTGTTATGTATGAAATTTTAATAAATTTGAAACACAATAACACTGTTAAAATAAATATTTTGCCACTTGTGCGTTTCTAAACCAGTTGAGTGTAAGTGTGCAGCATAATGCCATTAAACTGAAATTGATGTCACTGAAATTATTTTACTGTTTGACAATATTTACACAGTCTAAGTCAAACTATGTTGACCAATTACTAAATAGACGTGTCATATATATAATAACTTGGCTAGAATAATATATGTATTGTTTTATTCTACAGGAACATATCTACTGTTTTGGCCGTGTACTTGGAGCATTGGTCTGGCAGCCCAGGCGGGTCATTTACCAGACATGTATTTGCTGGCGTTGTTTGGTTTGGGCTCGTTTGTGATGCGTGGATCTGGCTGTATTATCAACGACATGTGGGACAGAGATATAGATAACAAGGTATGTGTATCTGTGGGCACACTTGCAGGTTAGGTTTATATGGTTGACATTATAATTTAATAATAGATTCATTTTGTGCAATGTTTGCATGGTAAAATACATGCAAATAAGGTATTGTAAGAGTGCCTCAAGTTAACATGGTATGTCAAGTATAGTAGGCAGGAGTGTCTTTCCTACCGTAATGTAAAGCAGGGGACAGAATTAAAGAGTGGGGGATTTGGGGTTTTAGAAAGTTACTATTTAATAAAAATACTTGTGAATTCCAGTGTGAACATGAAGGAATGTTGTTTTGGTGGACATTTTGTTTGTGATTCTTAATGCATATTTTTAGAACTATATAAGTACTTTTTTTCTTGATACAGGTTGAGAGGACCAAGACTCGTCCCCTTGCCAGTGGTGAGCTCTCCCCGTTCCAGGGTCTCGTCTTCTTAGGTGGCAATCTATCAATAGCTCTTGCTATACTGTTACAGTTAAACTGGTACAGGTATGTGCCAACTTGTCCATAGCTCTTGTAACAGTTAAACTTGTCCATATAAAGTTTTCCATATCAGTTGACGGGTGTTTAAATTTTTGTGCAGTTAGAACACACTGTGGTGTAACTGAGACGGTTAACATTTTTTCGGAATTTCCAAAATGGCACACAAGTTTGAATCAGAACAGTAATTTTGTCAAAAAGAGTGGTGATCAGGGACTTGACCTTTTGCTGTGTCAAAACACACAGGACCTTTCATTTGACATTGGAGCAGCAGTATGTGGTTCACTTTTATCAAGGATACTTAAAAAAGTAGGCCATGTTTATTGAAACAGATATAGCCAAGAATGGGAGAGTACTTTTACTAAAATTTTAATTTCTGAAATTCAGTTTTAACTAGTAACAAGCAAAGAAGTAACACACCTATTTTTCCAGTCCACACTCGTCCTCCATCTTGGAAAAAAAAAGAAAAAAGCAACCATCCTTGTTACACCACAGTGGAAAAATTTGCTACGTAAATTTCAGGAAAGATACAATGTACAGGCTACATTGCATTGCTTAACTTGTGATGAGGGCATTAACTGAAAACTCGCTATGTAATATATGAGTAAAACAATTTTATTGCGATTTAGCAAGACCTTGTTACATTAGTAGCATAAGGAAACTTCAAGTTGAAAAATCTTCCTTAAAAGAGTGAGTAGTTGTAAATTACAGACTCAAATGTTTTATTTTGTTTGTTTTCAGTGTATTTCTAGGAGCGTCATCCATGGCTCTAGTTATTACGTATCCATTGGCTAAACGCTACACATACTGGCCCCAGATTTTACTAGGTAAATATCTATTTTTATGCTTGTTTCTGTCATCTGATTTTGGTATGGTGTTTGAGTTTTAGTTACTATACATCATTCGAACATGCTATTTTCTCAGAAGTGATTAGACAAGTATTTGACAATCTGTTAACTCATTCATGAATGCTTTCAAGAATTTCATGATTTCATGAAGTTTGATGTGTAACGTGATATTAACACTTGTCATTGTTTATTGACAAGATTACTTTATTTTACCCCAGACAGCCATGGTTCTGATTTTGATTTAGTTCAGTTTAAGTTAAGAGAACTGTGCATTTTAAGCATATGTCAGTTACAATACATGTAACAGTGTAAGTGAGAGGAAACTACTGATAATGTACCATTATAAATCAAAGATTGTAACTTTTGAGGAATTTGCAAATCAGTTTGAAATTATATGAAATATTAGTGGTAATTGCATTGAAAAGACAAGCCCATTGGATGTGATGTGGAAGAGGCGATCACTTTTTTAGCTCACCTGGCTATGCCAGGGTGAGCTTTTCTGATCGATGATTGTCCGTCGTCCGTCAACATTTTGATTCAAATGACATCTCCTCTGAAACCTCTAGGCCAATGTTGATAAAACTATGCAGGAATGTTCCTTGCATGAAGCTCTACCAAAATTGTTCAAAGAATTCCATTCCATGCAGAACTCTGGTTGCTATGGCAAAAAATAGGAAAAACTTTAAAAATCTTCTTCTCTGAAACCACAAGGCCTAGAGCTTAGATATTTGGCATGTAGCATTGTCTAGTGGACCTCTACCAAGATTGTTCAAATTATGACCCCCGGGTCAAAATTGACCTCGCGCGGGTGGGCCCTTAGTTTTTGCATAGGAATATATAGGGAAAACTTTAAAAATCTTCTTCTCTGAAACCACAAGGCCTAGAGCTAAGATATTTGGCATGTAGCATTGTGTAGTAGACCTCTACCAAGATTGTTCAAATTATAACCCCCGGGTCAAAATTGACCCCGCCCCGGGGGTCACTTAGTTTTGCATAGGAATATATAGGAAAAACTTAAAAAATCTTCTTCTCTGAAACCACAAGGCTTAGAGCTTAGATATTTGGCATGTAGCATTGGCTAGTGGACCTCTACCAAGAGTGTTCAAATTATGAGCCCCGGATCAAAATTGACCCCGCACCGGGGGTCACTTAGTTTTAGATAGGCTTATATAGTAAAAACTTTAAAAATCTTCTTCTCTGAAACCACAAGGCCTAGAGCTTTGATATTTGGCATGTAGCATTGGCTAGTGGACCTCTACCAATATTGTTCAAATTATGACCCCGGGTCAAAATTGACGCCGCACCTGGGGTCACTTAGTTTTGCATAGGAATATATAGTAAAAACTTTAAAAATCTTCTTCTCTGAAACCACAAGGCCTAGAGCTTAGATATATGGCATGTAGCATTGCCTAGTAGACCTCTTTAAAGTTTGTTCAAATTATGCCCCTGGGGTCAAAATTGACCTTGCCCGGGGGGGAGGGATCATTTGTTTTACAAAGGCGTATATAGGAAAACTTATTTGGTATATAACATTATCTAGTGATCTTCCACCAGGCAAGTGGACTTGTACCAAGGTGAGCGATATAGGGCCATCTTGGCCCTCTTGTTTTGTATATTATGGTGAGGTTTCCAGATTTGAAAACCATTATTTGATTTAGCAAGGTAGTAGAAACCTAAGTTGTGATTTATTATGTAACAAGGCAAAGTTGCCGTATCTTGAAGGTACTGTGGATTTACAGCATGGACGCAAGTAGTCTGTATAGTACTCATTAACTGTTACTGTTACCACTGGATACACAACTGACAGGGATTCGAACCGATCATGACTGAAAGATTGCAAATTGAAGCCTGTTGTAGTTTTAGTTCAAGATGTAAAGTTGCTTGTTTGTTTTTAGGAGTAACCCTGAACTGGGGTGTGCTGCTGGCCTGGTCGGCCCTTAAAGGGTTTCTAGAGTGGCCTGTGATACCACTGTATATGGCTTGTGTTGTGTATACTATGTTTTACGACACTATTTATTCTCATCAGGTAGTTTATTGGGATATCTGTGTGTAATCATTTTACCAGACTCAGTATCTTCTGCTGTTTGCTAGCTGTAAACAAAAACATGAAGTGACATAATGATAATGTAAACAAAAACATGAAGTGACACATGATAATGTAAACAAAAACATGAAGTGACACATGATAATGCAGACAAAACATGAAGTGACATATAATAATGTAAACAAAAACATGAATTGACATAATTATGATTTTGAATTCGCGTTAAACCATATTTATATATATATATAATCGTAAGTTTTACAGTGAACAAAATCGGAGACAGATAACTGTAACTACATTTATTGCCCATTAATACAGTTTCCCAACTTTTTGAAAACAAATGGTTTAAACTGAAGTTCTGTTGTATAGATGGCCTGTTTTGCCCAAAAGCAGACGACATGTTTGCATCATTGTGACACTGTGTAATAGACTGAGCAAAGAAAATGACTTCTTTGGTGTCACACTTTATATTTGTCACATGGCATTAGTTATGTCACATGACTGTGAGCTAGCAAACAGCAAAAGGATAGGACTTTCAATGCATGTACATCTATTGTGCTGTAAAAATGTTTTTACTGTACTTTTGTTAAAAGAGATACATTGTATGCTGTTTTGGCAAGTATTATCCAGATACACACCTGCCAATCTTTCTGTTTTCAACAGAACAGTACTAGCATTATACCAGTATATAAGTTTGGTTCTTTTTGTCTGAAAGGATTATAGAGAAAATAATTCTAAATCAGTGTCTAATACTTAGAATTTCAATAATATACCACATATTTATCCAGTTTATGAAAATGAAAAACAAATATCCCATCTCTTTAACACTTGGAAAAAAAGTTGGGGTGTAAATAAATTTATCCCTGAACAACTAAAGTTTTCTGAATAGTTGTCTTGGGTAAATGTAAGGCTATATAAGAAAAGGCACTGGCTCTTTCTTTGTTTTTTATGAACATTTTTCATTATAGATGTACGCATGAAATTTGCATGTAATAATGACAGTAGACTGTGCAGTTGCTTAGCATGTTTAATGTACTCAAGGTCTTTTAAATAGTATTATTTGAAAGACCTTGATGTACTCAGCTGTTTCCTCCTTTATTTCATAGTTACGCTTTTATATAACTAGCACTGCACTCACCTTTCTTTAACTTTATATATCACTAATGTAGAATAGCAAAAGGCTTTGGACAGTTGATGATACCCAGTTTTTCATCAAAATTGTACCTGACCTGATCGAAGGCTTTTTTTAAAGAAATTTTCAGACAAGATACCCATTCCAACTTGTAGAAATTTTCTCTTTCTTTTTTCTATTCTTTCATACTGAAACTGCACTGTAAAGGTCATGTTACTCGCAGCTGCCTACAAGATATCCAGAATTTTCATGTCACATTGTGGATATTTCTGTACCTGCAGCTATATGGAAGTAAGACATACATGTAGTCATGTTATAGTTGAAGAAGTCATCAAGGAGAATATTGCTGATTGTTTAGGGAAAAGATGATACTTCACTGACAGTTTTTAGTCCCAATCCTGGGACTAAAGGTTTGCCTGGTTCTGTCCGTCTGTCTGTCCATTCATCCGGGTTGAAGGTCAAGGTCACTCTTAGGACTCAAACCTGTGATACAGGGTTATATTTGAGTATTTCGTGCCTTGGTTGTAGCTTCTAGATGCATGAAATAATATCATACAGTAGTTAATGAGTCATGAACAACACCCAGTAGCTTCTACATGCATAGACTAATTTATAAATAATGTGTCATATTTGTTTCCTCAATTTCAAGGTCAAAGGTCATAAGACTGTAACTCCTCAAGTTGCTGGAAAGAATCTTTAAAAGTTGGGCAAAATGTTAACCACATGGAGAAAACATGAAATATCTATACAAAAGGTCAAGTTCACATTTAGGGTCAAAGGTCACATTTCTCTATCTCCCAAACCTTTGACAGATTTTCATGAAACTTCAGGTAAATGTTTCATGGGGAGGATGTGAAAAAAACATTTTCAACCATGATTAGCTCAGGGTCACACTTAAGGTTCAAAGTTCACCATACTATATCTTAACCCTTTGAGGATGTTCATCAGACTCTGGTTAAAAAAATTATCTCATCATGATGACAAAGGTCAATGTCACTCTTTTGGTCAAAGGTCATGTGACTTTATCTCCAAAACCACTTGAAAGATTTTCATGAGTTTTTGGTCATTTGTTCACCTCATCTTGTCATATCCGATTAGGGACTTTGTATTGCATCTGCTAGTTTTTCGGGAGTCTAAACTTCCTAATTCTTGATATTCCTGTAAGCCTGAACATGATTTTCATGTTTTAAGGTATTGTCTTTTCTTCCCCATTTCCCCTTTTTCAGTGAGAGACGTTTTCTTGTTTGGCTTTTATAATAGAACACTATCCACATTTGCCAAAGATGGTTTTGTTTTTCATGACAGTGAAAGGAAGATGTATCTATACAGTATTTATTTTTCTTGTTTGTATGTGTGGCTTAAGACTACCCAATACAACACAATCCTTTGCCAGCAAGGTTGAATTTTTCAACACTGATGAATCCTTTTGCAGCACACGGCGCATCCCAGTAAAGGGTGATTAATTTTTCAAAAATACTTCTCTTTCAGCCATATATATGGAAACATCCTTGACCTTTTGTGTGGAATGGTTGGGAAAACTTGCCATACTACACAAAAGTCAGTGTTATTTCTTTATTATTCTTGCTTTAACAATTTCTGCTGCTAATAATTTTGTGTTACATGTCTAATTTGACCTTGACCTTTTGCTAGGGTTAACATTCAACTATGGGGCGATGCTAGGCTGGTGTGCTGTGAAGGGGGAACTTGACTGGCCCATTTTACCCCTGTATGCTGGCTGTCTACTCTGGACACTTGTCTATGATACCATATATGCACATCAAGTAAGGATGAGTTCTATAATGCATGCATTTACATATTGGAATGTTGTTGTATCTATGTTGTGTGCTGTTAACAAGCTTACCATTCCATGATCAAATCGATTTACCTTGAGTTTTGTGTGAATGTGTGTATATTTACTGCTGAAAACATCAGGTGTTCCTCTTGTACATGTACAAAGGGCAAATCTTGTGTTCAGTGCAGACTTTGAAAGTATTTTAATGATTAATACACAAATTGTAATAGCTTGATATGATAGAAGGAACAATGGATTTGGCCATTCATGAAGTCATATGATGTGATTATTGTTATATGTTCTCTCAAATTTTTTTTCCCCCACAAAAAAAAAAAAAAAAAAACCCCCCCCCCCCCCCCCCCCCCCCCCCCCCCCGTGTTTTTAAAAAATTAAAAAAAAAAAAAAAAAAAAAAAAAAAAAAAAAAAAAAAAAAAAAAAAAAAAAAAAAAAAAAAAAAAAAACCACACACCCCAAAACAACCCCCCCCCCACACACTCTGTCCCCCCCCCCCCCCCCCCCCCCCCCCCCCCCCCCCTTTTAGACACCTTTAACTAATTTATAAATTTTATGAATGTCAAACATCTTGAATACTTATTGCTTGCCTATGTGTCCCAACATTTCACCTCTAATTGTTTAATGTTTTGCCCCTTTTAATATTGATTTTAGATGATTTTTAAAAGTATGTGCAAGTACTTGAAACAAAGGTTTCTAACGCCTCACAATGTTTTTTTTTTTTGATATTTTTTTTCCCCTTTTAAAAAATTTTGAAACACCAAAAAAAAATGGCTTACTTTTAAATGCTAATTAGGTTATATGAATTTCAATTATACAAGTTATTCATGCAATATCCAATAGCATGCTATTGTCATCTGCTGAGCTGTTTGCAAGTATATTTGGCCTTAATTCTTATAAACAATTACACATCCCCTGTGAAAACATTTAAGTTTAACTGTCAGCTTTGATGTAGTTATTTTAGGATATTCATACTGAAGGCTGCCTAAATTTTGAAACACAAAAAATTTTTTTTTTTTTTTTTTTTGACTGTCTACGATTGCTATCATAGCTGCTCATCTCTGCAATTATATTTGTTTTTAAAACTTTTTTTTATCTTTCTTTTTTATTTTTTAGGCCGCCTAGACTGTCACAGGAATGATGCTTACTCATGGGCAATACTCACACTTATATACCGGTAATAACCAACCAACACTTGCCCTTCATAGTATGTAAAACCACTTGCTGTTTGCATTGTGTAGAACAGCTACTGTTTGGGAACCAGTAAACACAACCTCATAGTTAAGGTCTTCTGCTACAATTACTGTCGGGGCATATAAATTCATGGGCTTAAAATTTTATGGATGTAAAAAAAAATGCAATTTCCTGTGTACTTGATTTCCAGAATTATAATTTTTTGAGAACATGATTATGTCAGTGTTTCATTTAGATCTAAGATTCGTTGATAGACACATGCACAAAGTGCATAAATATAGTGCCTTTTGAACACTTACGGCTTTTCTGTAACAGAAGCCATTGAGTTCATCTCACATTTGCTGGCCCTTGTCCAAAAGCTTTCGTATGAACATCCTAATTTTGGTACTTTGGATATCAGTTTTGTAACTAATCGGTTCTGACCTGCTGAGATGTATGAGTTTGGTGACATGATACTGATTTTATTCAGATTGTAGCAATATACATGTACAGAGTAGTGTTAGCGTGTTATAAAGTAGGACATTTTCTGATTTCGATATCCAAAAAATTATGTTGTTTTCAGGAGAAAAGATAAAAAAGCATTATTTACAAATTGTAAATTAGCATCGTTCACTATCCTCAAGGCTCAGTAGTCTGAAGCTGTAAGTAATTATGTAATTGCTCTGGCACAAACTTGACCCCACCCGAGCCAAAGATGGCACTTGTGGGAAGTGTATGTCTGTCTTGGGTAGCACTTTTCGTTCTAAGGCAGATGTTGTGAATATGTAAAAATTTGTAGCTGCCACTGTATTTAGGAAGTCTGTTCAGACTTGGAACATGTGAATAAAGTTTGCAACTTGGTTATTAACCTCTCTTATGTATATCTAAGTTACAAATTGGTTTGTTTAATAGTCTTTAATACTTTTTGGCTTCTTTAACAACTTTTTACTAGAAATACAAAATGTAATCTTTATAGCTCACAAATAAAATCCAAGTAAAGATCGAAATTGGGTCAGATTAGATAAAAAAAATTGGTTATTTAAGATTTTCAGGATGTTGATCTTGATGAAATCTGTGTTTTGATGGAAACTTTTACGGCCAAAATTGTGGGCATGTTAAGGAATAAGAGAAAACTTGTTATCTCTCTGCTTCTGTTATCATCAAACTGCAATGACATATTGTCACAATATTAGTCTTGCAATTCATATTTCATATGGATTGGGTCATCTTGGATAAATAGAGGCCATCAGGTCAGATCTGATGATGCATTTTAGAGCTACGGGATAAGGAGAATGAACAATTACCGTCTGTACACAGCTACACAGTGTTCTCTGTTTAATAAGGTGAGCATATAGGGCCATCTTGCTACAAAAAGTTACTGTTAAAGAAGTTTGTTCTGTTTTAATTATCTTTCTGTGGTGTTATGTAAGTGAATTATTTCATAACAGGATAAGTATGATGACATGTTGATTGGAGTGAAATCCACGGCTCTGAAGTTTGGGGATCAGACGAAGGTTTGGCTCACAGGGTTTTCTGGTCTGATGATGGGATGTTTGACCTTGACAGGTCACCTGTGCGATCAAACATGGCCATACTACACTGCCCTTGCTGCAACAGGGGTTCATCTAGCTCACCAGGTAAGTGCATGTGAAAATACTGAAGATACTCTGTTGATTTCAAACTTAAAATATATAAAAAAAAAAAAAAACCCAAAAAAAAAATTTATAAAAAAAAAAAAAAAAAAAAAAAAAAAAAAAAAAAAAAAAAAAAAAAAAAAAAAAAAAAAAATTTTTTCCCTTCCCCCCCTTTTTTCCAAAAAAAAAAAAAAAAAAAAAAAAAAAAAAAAAAAAAAAAAAAAAAAAAAAAAAAAAAAAAAAAAAAAAAAAAAAAAAAAAAAAAAAAAAAAAAAAAAAAAAAAAAAAAAAAAAAAAAAACCCCCCCCCCCCCCCCCCCCCAACCAAAAAAAAAAAAAAAAAAAAAAAAAAAAAAAAAAAAAAAAAAAAAAAAAAAAAAAAAAAAAAAAAAAAAAAAAAAAAAAAAAAAAAAAAAAAAAAAAAAAAAAAAAAAAAAAAATTATAAACACCCCCCCAACCAAAAAAAAAAAAAAAAAAAAAAAAAAAAAAAAAAAAAAAAAAAAAAAAAAAAAAAAAAAAAAAAAAAAAAAAAAAAAAAAAAAAAAAAAAAAAAAAAAAAAAAAAAAAAAAAAAAAAAAAAAAATAAATATTAAAATCCACCATACTAAATAAAAAAAAAAAAAAAAAAAAAAAAAAAAAAAAAAAAAAAAAAAAAAAAAAAAAAAAAAAAAAAAAAAAAAAAAAAAAAAAAAAAAAAAAAAAAAAAAAAAAAAAAAAAAAAAAAAATTAAATAATATTCCCCCCCCAACAAAAAAAAAAAAAAAAAAAAAAAAAAAAAAAAAAAAAAAAAAAAAAAAAAAAAAAAAAAAAAAAAAAAAAAAAAAAAAAAAAAAAAAAAAAAAAAAAAAAAAAAAAAAAAAAAAAAAAAAAAATAAAAAAATTTTTTTTAAATATTTTAAAAAAAAAAAAAAAAAAAAAAAAAAAAAAAAAAAAAAAAAAAAAAAAAAAAAAAAAAAAAAAAAAAAAAAAAAAAAAAAAAAAAAAAAAAAAAAAAAAAAAAAAAAAAAAAAAAAATAAAATATTAAAAATTACCAAAAAAAAAAAAAAAAAAAAAAAAAAAAAAAAAAAAAAAAAAAAAAAAAAAAAAAAAAAAAAAAAAAAAAAAAAAAAAAAAAAAAAAAAAAAAAAAAAAAAAAAAAAAAAAAAAAAAAAAAAATATATTTAATAATTTTATATTTTATATTATTATAATTTAATAATAAATAAAAAAAAATTAAAAAAAAAAAAAAAAAAAAAAAAAAAAAAAAAAAAAAAAAAAAAAAAAAAATAATGAATTGACTGGTTTTAAACTGAATTAATAACAATGCAAGGTTGAATATGCATTTTAGGCAGAGGCAGACAGCCCATCACTTGTTTAGTATAAAATAATTTCAACAAGTATCAAATGTAACCACAAATAACATACTGCATCATTTGCTAATAAAATTTATGAAGCCACTTGTTGTATATACATTATCTTATGTTTTAGCATATACTGAGCAGTGGGCGTCTGTCATAGGTATGTAAAGGACAGTTGTTAGAATGTATAAACCATACATTGGACATAAAGAGGGCACAATAATTGATACATATAACCATTTGTTGATTTCAGCTATACACAGTGGACCTGGACAACCCTGATGACTGCCTTAAAAAGTTCAAATCCAACACACAACTTGGTGCAGTCTTGTTTCTGGGTATAGTGCTGGGAAATCTACTGAAATCAGGATAAAAATAAAACTGAAACTTGACAAGCTAATAAAGTTAAAGAAGTACCTGTAGAACAGGTTGGCATCAAATGCTTGAAGGAAGTAGTGCATACATTAATGTGTGTAATGAATGTGTGCTGCATTGTTGGAGATAATTGTGCATCTTCTTTTTCCTGCAGATTTATTTACAGCATCTGTTACCAGATAATGGAAAATGACAAATAATTCTGAGACACAAAAGTGATCCTTTTTTTAGAAAAAGGACTACCTGGTAGTAAGAGTTAGTCAGTATTGTATGCTATAGGTTGGTTTGTATTTTCACCGGTGGGGAACACAAATGTCTTAAATTTTAATTGGCAAATTTTCTTTTCTGAAAAATGTTTGTCAATTGCTCAAGAAGATAGGTTATCTGAAAATGACATCATCCTCTAGGTTGATCAGTTCACCTGAACACTGGACTGTTAGCGCAACTGGCAGTCATCAATGGTGATCACTGTCCACAATAGTAAACACTGCAAACACACTTTCTAGCTGTGCATACAGAACATGGGAGATATTTTTATCTTTTTCAATGATTTATTTCACATTTGTAAGTGACACCTCTTATTATACATATAGTATTAATGAACAGAATATTAATAAAGTTTATAATTCTAGTGCTGGTATATTTCATCCATAATAAAATTTCCCTCTTGAAAATAAGATGCATGTTTAACAATACAGATTCAAGTCTAGTAACAACCATTTGAAACATCATTCATCTTTACTAAAAGTATGTAGATTGCCTTCATAGCAAAGCCAATTACAAAACTGATATAACACTGTACACAACCTGTCTGGTTATGGTTTAAAACAAAAAACCATTTTGTAATGTGACAGGTTTATGATGGATGCCCCACAATGATTGTTATTCATTCCTACTGTACAGTTTTTTGGGCATTCTTGACTCCCAACACTAATCTGCGGTCAATGGTACATCACCCACTGCTAGGACACAAGCATGTTCCCCCCTCTGTAAATGTCAAGACTCCACATTGATCCTGTAACTATGTACTTATTTTGTGGCTGTCAAAGAAAATTTCAAAACTGGAACATGGCTGCAATCAGTGATGCCTGACAGTGTATTCCAGTAACACAGTCCAACATGTATTTTAAGAACACAGTTCTGAATAGTACAAGCAACAACAATACAATATCACAGACTCAAACTGATCCCTCAATAGTAAAATATTCCTAGAGAAATAAATGTCTTTTAGACTGGTCTAGGGCAGTATTTAACGTATTCTGCCTCAAGTTGTTTGTTGTAAACCAGTCTGTAAAACTTTGAGCATTATTGGATATATAGATGCAAACTCTTTCCCCTGTCTGGACCTCACTTGTTGTACATATGCCTCTAAAGAACCTCTGAAAAACACATTAAGTGAATACATATAATTACTTCCTGTATTAGCATAAATACACTTCTCAGTGAACTTAAATGGATATAAATGAGCATCATTGTCAAACAATTTATAGGTGTTAAGCTATCAAAAAGTTTTAGTACTAAAATATAAATAAACATGCTCAAATCAGACAGCATTTTATCTCTAGGGAAATCTCGTTTCACAGAATAACACAGTTGTCTGTGACCTGAAGAATGGAAAAAATGATAATGTTAGGTATAGTCTCTCCCTACATGATCAGAAATTATCGCACACAGTAAATATGCAACTGTACACAAGTCTATCAAATAAATCAATGTTTTACAGCAATTTAGTGCAAACTTTGCTGATTGTGACAAATCACAACTGCTTAGATAATGAACAACACTGTCTAAGCCCAAGGGCGATAACTCTGCCAAGCCCGGACTGAGGCACCTAAATATATGTTGCTAACAGCTACTGATCATGTGATAATGTTTGCAATGCATTACTGTGTGTTACTGTAAACCTTTGAAATCTTAGGAAGTAGTTTGTGTATTCTACTCAACCAAAGATGTCTTGCATACTCCTTAAAAATTGATTTGTTGGAGTGTAAGTCTGATAAGAAAAGTACAAAATACATGTACATGCATGACATAATGGAAGAAGTTCTTACTTTACGAGTGTCAGACGGTCTTTTTCTAAAGGATGATCATCTAACCACTGTGAATAACGACTGACTGACCAATCTGCTGTCTGTACACAAAAAATAATACATAAAGTATTGAAAAAGTAATAGTCCAGGGGCTGGTAGGGTTATATTGCAACATAAAAGGGTCAAATAAACTAACCCATTTGCAAATATTTATGAGTAGAATTGAAACTAATTATTTAGTGTTATAAATAAGCAAGTCTTACACATTAACAATGATTAAAACTTGTTATTATATACATTTATTTCACATGACCCCCTTGTTTTCAAGTACAACAGCTGTTGCCATGGTAGCATTGTTCAAAGCTATTTTTAGACAACTTTGGTCAGGATAAAACCCTTAAGAAATCACTTTTCAGAATCCTCATAAAATTTCCTACCAGGAACCAGTATTAGTTTATTTGGCGCTTTTTGTTGCAATAAAACCCAACCAGCCCCTGGACTATAAGATTAGTTAAGAGTCCATGGGGAACAACCTGAAACAAAATGCACTACAGTAATGGCAAACTTAAACTGTTAACTCAAATAAGCTAGAATTAGAATAGACTTTGAAAGACCACATTGATTACTTATAAATTATTCACAAAGTGTTTGCTTTCTGGTATATTTATTCAGGCTGACAAACATTACAATGCTTTCTATTTCAGTCTTAAATTTCAGATAGAACTGGGGCCCCTCTGAACATGTTTTGATGCTTTAAAAATAACATTTTTCACATTTATCATTTTTCAAGGTTATGTCATAGTTCAATCAAATTTCCTCAACTAGTAAATGATATTTCTTGCATGAATAGCAAAACATCTTGTCTAATACTATATCTACTAGATATAAAGTTGGAGAAAGGCTAGGGATGTTACACTTAAGTCTCTGTTCTGTATCTCTTGACGCATTATTACTTACAGCATGTGGTGATTTAATGTCCATGGGAGCACGTGCAAACAGGAAATGGAGCAACAAACTGTACGGTATTATTTCACCCAGTGCTGGACTTTCACTTACATGTTCTACACTCTGAAACAACAATGGCCTGAAAACAAAAACAAATACATGTATATTCCTTTTAGAGTTTTTTCACTTTGCATAAATTAAGAAAGCATTTAGTATCTGCAAAGGAAGACGATTCTAGCTAACATGCTTCGAACAAATCAAAATTAAAGTTTCTTTAGAAATATTCAAAACTGACAGCCAAGACGGAACATAGTAGAACAAAATGATGTCTGGAGATGGATGAATCTATAAACTCTTGTACAGAATATAGGTCTTACCGGAATGCTCTAAGCAGCCTGTAAGGTTTACCGAGATCCGAGACCCTCTTACAGAATGGGGAGATAGCCAGTTCCATCTGAGCAAAGTCTGCTGCTAGCCGTAATTTACCGCCCTCTCCTAATGGACGGACGAGACACGCATGTCGTACAAACAGATCTATACATCTACTGCAGATTGGCTGGATGCTACAAATAAAGAAATATGTAAACACGATACTAAGTACAAACATATTTATAAGTATGTATTCACAGAAATGTTTAAAGGTACGTTTTGTAAAGATCTCCTTTTCTCAAATTTTGTAAATTCCATTCATTAGTAATGTGTCCCGTTATTATGCTGATGAATTTTGTTTCAGTGTCACAAAAAACTATACAAACAAGTTGCAACACTATTGCATAGTCCTATAAGTGACATTGATCATGCTTTTTGATTGCTGCTGTTGCCTGTCAAATGTCCCCAACATTTTTTCCCTCTATTATTCTAGCAACCTTATATTATTATGTTGGAAAAACAGAAAATCATTGAAGGTTCTCTTGTAAAAAAATCTGTACATGTGTAAAATTAACAGTCCTGATTGCTGATACAAGTAGCACCTCGATTACATGCTGTGTCTACATGCAGTGTCTATGTATCCTATACTCACCATTCCATGACAAAATCCTGACATGTGAACTGTGTAAGATAGTCTGACTGACATCTGGCAACAAACCCTTGAAGTTCTCTCATATACAGGGAGCATGGTGCCTCCGTCTCCGAGTCTGCTGGGGCCGGACTGTAAGTACATACACTTCATTATTCTACATGGGACTTATCTACTAGCAAAGACCAATATCTATTCAAACTAGAGCTATCACTAAATGTGATTAATACCCCCAAAAGACTGCTTTATAAACTGAGAAAGTTCGTAGTAACAGAATACCTTGCAAACAAACTAAAAAGAGATATTGTTCTTGGCAATAACTCTGTAATTTGTCAAGATAGAGTTATGGTTCGTGTACACTGCACTTCCTCTCATTGTGCTTCATCATTGTATGAAGTTGTATTGAATTCCAACCAATAGTTTTCGAATAATGCTCTGGACAAGTAAAAGTAACAAAGGGCAATAACTCTGAAATGAGTCAAGATAGAGTTATTGTTCTTTCGCACTGCACTTCCTGTCATTGTTGACCATTTTATGAAGTTGTATTGAATTCAAACCAAAAGTTTTCGAACAATGCTCCGGACTAGGAAAAGTAACAAAGGGCAATAACTCTGTAATGAGTCAAGATTGGGTTATGGTTCCTGTGCACTGCACTTCCTCTCATTGTGCTTGACCATTGTATGAAGTTGTTTTGAATTCCAACTAGTACTTTTCAAATTATGCTCCGACAAGGAAATGTAACAAAGGGCAATAACTCTGTAATGAGTCAAGATGGAGTTATGGTTCTTGTGCACTGCACTTCCTCTCAATGTATTGACCATTGTATGAGGTTATATTGAATTCCAACCAGTAGTTTTCAAGAAATGCTCTGGAGAAGAAAAAATAACAAAGGGCAATAACTCTGAAAATACTCTAGATAGAGTTATGGTTCTTGTACACTGCACTTCCTCTCATTGTGCTTCATCATTGTATGAAATTGTATTGAATTCCAACCAATAGTATTCAAGTATCGCGGACAAGGAAAAGTAACAAAGGGCAATAACTCTGTAATTAGTCAAGATGGAGTTATGGTTCTTCTGCACTGCACTTCCTCTCAATGTGCTTGACCATTGTATGAAGTTGTATTGAATTCCAACCAGTAGTTTTCAAGTTATGCTCTGGACAAGGAAAAGTAACAAAGGGCAATAACTCTGTAATTAGTCAAGATGGAGTTATAGTTCTTGTGCACTGCACTTCCTCTCAATGTGTTGATCATTGTATTAAGTTGCATTGAATTCCAACAAGTAGTTTTCAAGTTATGCCCGGACAAGGAAAATGCAACGGCCCCGACCCGCCCGACCGCGGCCGACTGACCAACCGACCACTCAACACTACATGGGACTCTATATACCCCCTAAACTTCGTTTTGGGGTATAAAAAGTTAATTTAGTGACCACTGTATTTGATAAACAACGAGAAAAGAAATATGTTACAGATAGATAGAGCTGTCTGAACAGTTGGCCATGTCAAAAACATCTTACTTTCTGTTTAATCATCTTGCATTGAAAGTGTATTTGACAGTTAGCTGGTAAACGTCAGTCCTATAATCTAACCTTGTTGATATTAAACTGTAACTGTGTTACTTTAAAGTGAATGTGTATGACTAACTAACACAGCAGTACATTTCTCCAGTGATGTAAGCTTCCCATCATTTTCAAGACTATTTACAGACAAACAGTCAAAATAACACTATTCCCATATTTAAGCACTTCATTTCAATGTAGAAAAATAACCTTATAGACATGCTAGAATAACAAATATGTTATTTCAAGTACATATACTAGAAGAATGTAGTAAAAATATACCCGGAGAAATCTTCCTGATGCATGGTCAGTATGATGGCCTCTAATGCATCACATATAGATGACATCAGAGGTCGTACAGCACTTGTCATCAACATTACTATATTCTGCAACGTCAATTATTACACAACTATATAACGTTTAAGAACAATGCGAAACATGTGTATATATATTCCACTTGGCAATTTCTCTACGAAGTTATTTCAAATCAGATCAGATTCTATGATTTAATTATGTCTTGCTGGATGTAAGTTCTTCTTCCATAATCAAAAGTATTACATAAAATACTGGCTTACTTGTATTTTTAACACCTCCAATAAAAATATGTGTGTATGCATTTATTTCACTACTGCACGTCTTTTTTCAAAACTGAGTAATCTGTGTACACCACAGAAAGTTATTGTTTTTGCCTGATGATTTACCTGTAGAGATTCTGTTATACTTGTCTTTGCCTCCTCTGGATAGTGCTCTAAATTGTTCACAACCTGAAACAACAGGAATAGCAAACTGACAAAGAGTTAAAACTGGGCTTAATTCAAATATTGTTACATCACAGACTACTTGGGTGGTAGAAACAGTGTCTGCTTACAGCAAGTCATCCTTCAATTCAGGTTCACTGTTCTGCATTTACCTGTACCTTTTCCTATACCCTTTTTCCACTTATTCACTTTCTAAGCTTAGTTCCACTAAAGTCTTTGCAATATATAATTCAAAGTCTGCTAAATCTGTAAGAGCTGCGTGTTATAACATAACAAGTTTACATTTATACTTCTAAAAGTTCTGTTGTGATGTAACAATGAGACCTACGCTGAGGAGGTAAGGTTCCAAGAGTGCTAAACATCAAGGATACTTACATTAGAAACAGACAGATGTAGTTGATATAACGTGTTTACAACTGCTGCGTTACGAGTCTGTCCCTGTGTGGGCGATCCTATCACCTGACTTGCTTCACCATCTGTACACACCTGAAATATCAGCAAATGACCATCTAGTTGATTCAATGGTAATCTTCACAGGGTTTCAATTGTTCATACAAATATGATTTAAATATGATTAATCTCATATAGACTATACAAAAGATGAAAAGTGAAAGATCTACTTAAGCCATTTGAAATTCCGAACTTTTAAAGGTTATATCATTGCAAAACTGAGACTGTTTAAATACATACCAGCTGTTCACTTTTCACACAGAACATTTTCACTGTCTTTGCCACATTCTTAGCTACAGTGATACACAGTCTCATATCTACACTGGCAACATTCAACTCACTGAAATTGAACAAGTCTCTATTCAAACATAACACTCATGTATAAGTTGTAAAATTAATAATTAACGCTACAGGAAGTTCCTGCCACCTCAATCAATATATTGCATCGTACTTTCAAACTTAACCTAGTACAACAGACTTGGTTTTAGGCCACTGTTTCGGCAACTTTTACACTAATTATGTGATGACACATTGCCATGACTACCAACTGTCTCATAAACATTGGGCCGTTAGTGATCTCGAACCTATGACTGGAATGACAGGTCAGTGACTCTGTCCCAAACCACAGACGCAGTACAAGGCTTAATGTAATACATTTTTTTAATAACATTTCTTTGCAATGACAAATTCTTGATATCTTTCTCCAACCTTTCTTTTCAGGTTATTTCACCTTTCAAACACAAATATATTTTATATCCAAAGTATTTACCCTACATGGTGACATGTAACTTTAATGAAACTCACCTGGAAATAGTTTTGACAATGCTGTCAACTTCCTCCACTGTGGGTGGATTAAAGGATGCTGTACTGAATGCCAGGTTGATTGGATCAAACAGACGTGACAATGACCTGGACAGGTAAGCAGTCTCAAAGTTAGCCAAGGTCTCTCGTAATGCCATTTCAGACCTAAATAGAAGACAGAAAATAATTTCACATGATCATTTATAATCTTGTACCGTTCAAAAGCTACAATGTTTAAGAAATTATTCCGAAAGGTTAAAACCAAATTCACATAATTACATGTAGGTATTAAATTAAAGTTTTAAACTATATAAAATGCACAGTTTGGAAATGTCATAGAAATCATGTACTCTTACCGATTTTGTTTGTCACTTTTACTAGATTGTGAGAATATGTCTTCCTCAATTACTTCCCCTGTTGTCAGGGTATCTGTTGCCAGGGACAATGACCCAGTATCCACAGAGAGGCTGAACTGCTGCAGACGTTTCCAGAGATCATTATATAAACGTAAAAGTTTTGGATACTCCCCTTCAAATGCTTGCTTTAAGAAAGAAGAAGCTGTTGAAAGAAAAAGCACATGTTAGTAAATAAGTTTACTTTTTATTCATGATTCCACAATCAGAACAAAGTTGCTTTTATAAACATCTAGCACTGCTACTAGTATAACATGTCTATAATTATATATGTGTATTTCAGGTTTAAATATTGTTTGATTTATCATAAACTGCAATTAAATAATTTTAAACATCTAAAAGCATATATTTGTTACAGACACTAAAGACTTGTGTAAAGTTTCAACTCAATATCTGCATCAGTTTTGGAGACAGAATCTTACATGCAAACCTTGAATCAAGGTATGACACCAGTATCAGGATAGTAGAATAGCTAGCTCTATTTTTCAAACAGTTAAAAAAAATTCAAAATCAACTTGAACACAAATATTTGGCCATAAAAATTGGGTATAAATGTATTACATGGTCTAGTTGTAGTGAGCTGCTATTTTATTTCAAGTCTGCATGAAGCATGGCTGAGTGAGGGCAAACAGATGAAATTATCAATATAGTTCAGGAGCCTGGCATGTAGTACTCAAAGGTTCATTTTATGAAGAAATGGTATTTAATTTTTTCCCATCCTGCAGCTGAAATTTCTTCAACTTTAACATCTGGGTAATCCATTTCAAAATTCTGCCATGATGTAACACATTGCCTTCTTGCTGTAAAAACAATATAGCCAGCCAATTTTATTTTGCTCATTGAAGTATATAGTTTTCAGTTGTCATTTCTGACATGCATGGACCACTGATTATTACCATTTTTTTAGTTGAAAACTTGCAATTTAGAACAATCAGGCTAAAATAACCACCTTACATATTCATGACAAATAACATTCAACTGTAGCAAATAAATTTCATAAGCAGGCATTTTCCCATATTCATGTTTGTATTTTAATAGTGACAAAATTTATTTCAATTCGTTAGCTTAAGACTAGGGTATATTGACTCACCTGTCAAAGCTCAATCCCTGATGAGTAACAGGTTCATGTTATGAAAAAGGGCATCCTCTACTCATCTTCCCAGCAACATTCGGAATTTATTCTTTAACTCTGGTAATCCAGTTTACAATAATTATGCAATATGTGAGACATTGTCTTCATGCTAGTCAGGGCAACATAGAGTTTGCATCAATCTTACTTAAAAGTTTCCAGGTGCCATTTATGATATGCATGCATTGCTTTACTGTATAATATATGCTATTTAGGTTTTTACTGGTATATGGGGAAAACTTGCAGTTTAGAACTCGGCTAAATTACCCAAACTCTTAGGCAAGGGTATTTATAATTTATTAGCTGGGTAATATTTTCATATACATTTAACTGAGCAAATAACAATTTTATTAAGCCCTTCCCTGTCTTAAATGTGACAAAACTTTGCAGTTATGTTTTTTTAGTTTATTGACTCACCTGTCTAAGCTCTTGTTATGATACGACAATGTCACAGGGTCCCTCTTCATCACCAGGACTTATACATTGACGATGCTGTACCTGTAAACCAGTGCAATTATTAGCATGGGGTAAAGAAATATTATGGTTATGTCAAGTGCTTATTACGAGTTTGCCCGTAAATATCAATATATATTTACAGACCGTTGACCAATCAGAAGACCGCAAATTTCATACGGATAGGGTAATAAAACATATATCATATGAGGCCAGGGGCTTAAATATAAAACAGAACACTGAAATTACCATGTGGCAAAAACACATATGCCTGTTGTTTTTTTTCCAATAAATCAGCTATGTTTAAAATGCAAGTATATCTAATTTATGTACTTTTAAAATTGCACACAAACAAACAAGAAGACTGTCAGCTGTAGTTACACAGGTTATTAGTGGGACACAGAATCACAGTGACTTATTACATTCTTCCACACGCCATACTGACCTACCAGTATATCTTACTGGAAAGCATGATAAATGCATTGATTGAGCAACTGACAAACTAATTAAATCAAGTCTAATATTTTATATCTTTCAAAGATGAAGACTACAACTCAAGGCCTTCATTTACCAATTCACATACCAATCTGCATCTATTTGGTTAAAACAAATTGGGTTTCTCATTATTGTTGTGCAAGTCCACTGCCCATTTCAACCGTATTTTGGTCATTTTCACAGGACGACAGTTTACCTAACCATCATTCCTGGGAAGAACCAGTACTAGATTCATATCCTCCATAAGAAACTGCCAACTTAAAGAGACATGGTCGGTAGCAGTGCTCAAACCCATAACCTGAAATGAGCTTTCTCAAGGTTGAGCACATGCCCATTATGTCAAAAGTTTATACTTGATTTTATACCTGGGCACATGCTGAGTATATGCTGTCCATAAGTTTCTCCATGTTGGTCCAGAGGGTTGCTCTCAAGGCAGCAGTGTTACCAGTGACTGGCATAGAGGCCCTACCTGGTCCAGCTGAAAAAATAAATGCACTTCAGGGGTCAAGTTTAGCGATATTTTGAAATGATATTACAACTTTTTGTTCTGACAACCTATGTTGTTATTAACACTCCTCTGAAGTTATAAAAGTTGAAGTGCATAGAAAATATACTTATTAGCAAAACAAATGTTCTGGTAAGGAACTCAAATGTTTGAACATAGAAATATGTACTACATACCTTTGCCTTGTGGTCCAGTCTGTTGTATAGACAGTGCTGTGACATCTAGACAAGATTTGATGTCATTCTCTAGGCTGTCTCTACACAGATTGACAACTTTGTCAACAACCTCTCGCAGACATCCCAGGTTGTGGAATACTTGAAGTGATGTAGCTACCTGGGCTTGGTTCTAAAAAGGAAAAGTATCAATATTTAATGAGTAGTTTATGGGTAGTTCCATTCCCTTGTTCTTCTGAATAAACGCTTCCAAAACGTGTTTTTTTGTTATAAAAGGTAAAGTGTTTGTTTATTATAGTGTCTAATGTATATGAGACACCTTCTTTTTGAGCACATGTACCGCCCATAAAACTCCTTTCCTTTTAAGCCAGGCTACGGTAACCATTATTTAACTTGCTGGCGGCTCACAACAGCCAATGACGGACCCCTGGTGGACTCGAACTTCGACTCCACTCCAAGGCGCCCCAACCCCAAAAAAAAAAAGTAACTCTGGTCCTGTCAACCATATAAACTGGGTACTGAAGTTCTTTAGCTAACTTTGAAGTAGTTTTTGTTTCTATTACATTTTACACTATTTCCAAAAATGTCCAGTCATATCAGATGCATTACCTGAAACCTTTGTAGACCAGCTTTCCATTTGTGACAGCTTTAGCCTTAAATCAGCAATGAAAACCAGATGACACCAATAAACAATTTCATTTATCTACTTGCAACAAACAGCTGCCACCACTTGAGCTTAAATCAGTGACATTTCCACTAAGCATCCAAATACTCAAGGCAAGGCAGTTCTTCCAGTACTTTTAGTGCAATGTCATGCATTTTATAAATCAGGAAGACCTGCCCTACCAAACAATGTACTGATCAGTGACTTAAAATTTAAACAGTTTTACATTGATTTCATGACTTATCTTATGTGTCAATTTTCAAAGCACCAATGAACCAAAGGTTTCAAAATATTCAAACCCCATGACTCTGGTTTTCTTTTTTGCAATATTTTTTTCTCAACAATTTGTCGACATTTAGTGACTGACCTGAGTTTCCATGCCTTGTTCCAGCATTTTGAGGGCCTGAGATTCTACTTCTTGTCGAGCTTGTTTCACAAACCTTCTATCTTGTTCTACAATTTCCACTCCAGTCAGGTCAACTCCCTCACATATATAGTCTGTATAAAATGGGAGAATATTAATTTTATACAAACCAGTATCATTTCAAACATAAATACTGTTTAAGGTAAAAATTCACATTACAAACAATTACAATCTCATTAAAATCGACTCGTATCTGCCTCCGCTAACTGTAGAGCGTAAAGATTGATTTTAATGAGCAAACAATTATCAAATAAAATTAAAAATTCACATCAAAATTATATAAAACAGGTAGCAACTATAAGTTAAAACACAATTCCACTTTAATAGCTATCTTACCGAGTTCATTCAAACTTTGTGCAGCCTTGGTTATCTCCCTTGCTCCCCCTTGTAACTGACTGTGTAAACGTTTACTCAGATACAGGATACGTATAATCCTCCGTAACAAGTCACATGCTTCCTGCAGTACATCAATTTATCAATTAACATCAGGAGTGTACAAGAAAACTAGGCTGAATTTTAGGTTTACACAAATGTACCACACTGTTCTTGCCACTAAAGCAAGTTATTGGAGATAAAAGAACACAAAATAATACTATTGGAATGATTGTTTCTGTAAAAGACCAGAACTTGTTTTCCATTGATGACTACATGACAGCAGCACTAAAATGCCAAAGGATCAGACTTTGTAACACTGGTTGGAAAATGTGCTAGCCACAAGTAATGTAGAAACATACCTGGAGATTTCTCAGTTGAACTGTCCGTGTGAGGATCTTAGTATATGGTTCTGTCACTTTGCTTCTGATTCTAGAATGGACATTAATTCATTTTATTACCCTCTGTAAAAACATCCTGATTTCATAAAACATCAAACACCTTACACTTTTACACATGGTACATGGTATTTACTGGTAAGTTAACTTATTGTGTATCACTACAAAGCAAAGCCCCTGAGGGAATTTCATTGAACTATAATCCTCTTATTGAATAACCAGATTACTGAAACAATGGCTACATAGAAATGCCTTACAGTGATATGTCATTTTTGCCTCCATCAAAAGCGGATGACACTGAAACCAGTTAGTATGACTTGAAAATACTGGTAGTCAGATTTGCTTCTGTATCAGATAAATTTTAAGATCAACAAAATTTACCTATCCATAGCTGAGAGCAATGACTGAATTCTAGTCTGCATCATCTGTAACACACCTATAATATAATAATTATACATATTGTATTAATTGTCTACTTCATGTAACCATCTGAATCTCTGTGTACAGTTCAAACATACACAATCTGTTAAAACAAATTTCAGCTCAACTATTGGGAGCTGGAGACAGTATTGCATTTGCAATGTACATACATGTAGATACTGTGTCCTCCTGTTCTTATTTATTGTCACTCACTGAAGTATACCCTACAGTATTGCGATTATATTCATCTACAAAAAGACAACCAGATAATAGTCTGCCTGTGTCTACTTGTATAGACAGTCCTGTCACAGGCGAAACCTTTATGGACTTTAAATCACCCCTGAGCAGTTTTACAAACATTTGAAAGAACTAAACTGACCAAAAAAATTAATAATTCAACTAAAGAAGGCTTTCATAAATAAATGTTTTATTATTGTTTATATCTACTGTAGTCTAAAATTGTTATATAGACCTCTAAACCAACTTACCTTCTAGAGTCTCAACTCCTGTTGCCTGGGATAATAAATCTTCATGGTGAGCTACAATCTAGACACAAACAGAAATAGAAAACTTAATAAACTGACACCTGAGTAAGCTACCTCATTTAAGACTATGATATTTAAACACGCAATGGTATCTTTCAGATGGAGTTTATATTGTTGATTTCTTTGAAACTTTTCAAACAATACAGTATGAAAATGTTGTAACATGGTAATTGCATAGACTATCTTTTCAAATTTTCACTGTATTAATAAAGAGCATTAAAAAGCACAGCTTTCAGAACAGTTCTGAATCATTAACTAGTCTGAAATGTTTACAGAAAATATTTAGAAACATAACATGAATATGGTTCAACTAGCAAAAGCAATACTTACTTCAGCTGTAAGAGTGTCTTGCACAAATAAAGATGTTTCATACAGCTGACAGCGCTTTATTTGTGATAAACAATATTAAGTTACCTGGGAATGGATTTCCTTGTCCAGTAAACCAATTCCCTCAGCAAGTTTGGAAAGCTGGTCTGTTATAGCCCCTCTTTGTATGGCCAGGTTTGCATGTGCTTTTACATCATAACTTTCTTCCAAAAACTGCCTGAACATATCTGCAATACATATGTATCATATCGCAATAAGTTGAGTTCGGTTTGTTTTTACTATAAATGATAAATCTCACATTTGTAACAACATTTTAATGACTGATTATCGTTATTTATTAATAAAAACTTAAGGTGAATGTGATTTCTTTTTCTTTTTTTAATCTATATGTTTCAAAATGTTGTACATGTCTTCTGTCTTGTGCAATCAGCTAACTTAAACACTCATTTCACTTCTCTCCAATAGCTAAGCAATAATTTTACTTCTCAACTGCTTGAATACATGGGATTGGCGTTTCTCACCAAAGCAGGCTGCAACCAGAAAAACCCATGGTAGTTCTATGGAAAGCCCATTGCTCTGTACAAAGTAGCATATACCAAGCTTGCCTGAGAAATTAAGATAGATCTCTGATTTATGTGATATCCAACAGGTGAGTTTTCTGCAGGTTCTGAAGTTTCATCTCAGAGCAATGCCTTAAGCAGTCAGTTCAAAAGCTTGCACAAGCTTATGGTTGTTGCTAACTGGGCAACAGTCTAACTATTTCAACTTCAAAGGCAACCCGAATTAATGGGCTGATATTTTATAGTTGTTCACCTTCTACGTTAGAGGTGTGACAGTTATAAAATATCAGATCTGTGAAAGGGGTCACACTGAAACGCAAAATTAATTAGGCTAATTGGGCAATATCATGTTATTTGGAACACGTTCCGCATAGATATTTTAACCGAAACTGCAATGAATGGACTACTATAATATGGACTTTTAATTGTACCTTGCCAACCTAAAGATTATTGATACTGCACCATATTAACAATTACATTACTCTCCACTACAACACTTCCGAAAGCCATTCTATCCGGTCACAGATACACTTTTTCACAAACCACCTTATGACAGTGTGTGATTTTGTTACAGTTGCATGTAAAGGAATCTGTAAGTGGTATTTTTTCAAATGGCTGTTAACTTATTCGTCGAAATTCACTGACAAAAATGTCAAAATACCATCTTTTCCCAGTAGTGACAGCAAATCTTCCTCCATTTTGTTTACTTCCGGTCCACGTTTTGGGACGATTCGTCCCAATAATTCCCGGGACAGAGTGTGCAATTTTGTTGTTGTTCTTGAACTGTTAACAGTTTATAAGTAAAATAAAAATTATTCACATCTAGGTTCAAAATGAGAAAATACTGTGGGTAAAAATGAATAGTTTATAAAAAGAAATGTAAACACATCAAATTAAGCAATTATTGAGTTAGTAGTATATGATTCATTGTCATTAGCTATAAATATGCCGTCAATATCGCAGTTATCATCTAATCTTTCACAATATTCTTAGCTTTTTAACCTTTTTTATTTTTCAGATATGCCTTGACATTAAATTTCTAGGCTATAAAATATAGAATACAATTATGTTAAATGTTAACAGTCAAATCTAAATTGCATTTTGGTAGCATTATCATAAATATTTAATTTGCACTAATTGTTAGTATGATTAGCTATTCTCCTAATTAGTTTGATCTAAATTACATTTTTTGCATTCATGTTTCCGATTCACAGAATTGCTTGTAAATGACATTTCAAGCCTTGTTTCTCCAATGATACAGTTTGTCAGAAATGATTGTTACATTAATCTTTGGATCATTTTTGGTGGAGTACATGTATATATCAGTAAACTGTATTCTAATTTGCATGAATCATTTATATTTTCGATATTGCAATACCTAAATGCAATTTGCATCCATTCTGGATTTCTGATTCACAGATGCTATTGCATTCTGGCCTCAACTTGCTCCCATTTTAGGGACAGAAATAATGTCCGGTAGTACATGGGATCATTCACTGGGCACCCGTGACTAGGTACTACCATGATCAATTTCTTACTCTGATCACTTTTAGCCCAGATTAATACCTGGCGTTGCAGTGACCCTTTCATAGGTTTGACATTTTCTTTCTATCGGAATGGCTACAATTCTAAAATTTCGGCTTGTAAAATTGGTTAGCTTCATATTGGAACTTGGACTTTAGCTAGTTGTATCCCAGGGTTTAGAGGTTTGACAATTATAAAATATCAGATCCATTAAATGAGTTGAACTGAAGGGCCAAATGAATTAGACTAAACACTAGCTGACAAGACTGATTTGAAACTAAACAATTCATGTTAATATCTTAAGAGACTTGTATGAAACAGTCAAGTTACATAATTTAGTCATGATAAATGTGAGTTATGGCCCTTGTTTGACTTTGAAAATTTGTTTGATTATGCCTCTGTTAAAAAATTGGGGTATAATTTGCTTTGCACATGCTGGTCCGTCAGTCTCTTGGTTGTTGGATAGACTGAATGGTATACCAATCAATAACTTGAGAACGCTTTAGCCCGTAGAATAACAAAACTTGAAAAGAAGGTTGGTAATGACAATCATACACATGTATGAATTACCTCAATTTTGCTTTAGGTCAGAAGGTCAGAGTCAATTAAACACTCTCTATCAATAACTAAAGAACACTTTGGTCCAGGATCGATCCTCAGACTTAATTGACAAGAATTTGATAGAAAGATTGGTCATGACCACTATATGCTCTTATTGCTTAAGAGGTCAGTGAGTCAAAGGTAAAAGTCTCAAAGTGGCCTAGGATCCTCATTTAATAAGGATGTTTGATCATAACCCTATAGATGACCCCTGTAGCTTTTGAGATCAGTGGATCAAAGCCCAAAGTCTCAGTCACCTTGAACAATTTAACAGTTTCTGGTCAGTAGTCAAATATGTTAAATATATTAGGGAGGTTCATGACCATTAGATGACAAGTTTTGAGGTCAGTGGGGTCAAAGGTCAGGGTCACAATAACATTTTACAGTAAAACAGTTTCAGATCAATTACTAAAGAACACTTGGGTCTACACTTCTCAGTATAATAATAATAAAATCTTTATTTATAGAAGGTAAAACACATTAAGTAAATGTACAAAACATTTGACTTATTTACAATGTGGCCTTCTGAAAAGAAATAACATTTATACAATAAATGATTGAATGATTGAATGAGTGAGTGAGTGAATGAATTCTTAGAGAAAAAATAATGAAGCATGAATTAGTGAATTGCGTAAATTATACTTAAAAGAATTTAATGAATTAATCTGTCTAATATTCAAAGGTAGAAGATTCCAAATATAGCTACTTTGATATGTAAATGTATCTTTCATATATTTAGTCTTATGTTTTGGCATTATGAGATCTTTACGTTCTTTAGATCTTAAGTCTAGTGTTCAACTTGAAAAAGTTAAAGATCTGACATGTAATCAGGAAACAATCCATTCTTACATATAAATACCATTAATGCAGCATGATATATGGATCTGTTTTCAAAAGTCATCCATTGCAATGCTTTAAATAACTCAAGAGTTCATTTTAAAGGGACACACTTTAATAATAATTATAGTGACTTTGTTCTTTGCAGGATATCAGTGGAAATGGAAATGAAAGGGAGTGAGGAGACATTCCACTGGAAGAAACCCATGGAGTTATTCCAAGATAAAACTGTAGTCAAAGTGTGTGCACCTATGGTGAGATATTCAAAGTAAGTGTGTAGGCTTGTCTGTGACTAAAAGTCAGACAAATCAAACAGGTAAATGTGACATGTTTGTTTGAGTGCAGTAATGCTTGCTGTTGTTTAAAAGTGTGGTACATTTATATTTTTGTTACACTTTGACTCAAAGTCTTTGAAGATACATGTATTAGTAACTAATGAACTACTTAACTATACTGAAAAGAAATTATTTTGCATTTAAACATCAAAATAGTACGAAGTACTTTATTTTTCACTCTAACTACTAAGTGATTTGTTAAGTATATCAGATAATCTCTTTCATGTTATACAGTTTAAAATAAACAAAAAATTAAAATTAATAATCTTTTTTTTCTTTTTACAGAACTCTACATTTTGGCCCAAAAGAATTGTAAATTTGACTGCTTTAGCATAATGTTCAAAGTTCTTTTGGCCTACATAGAATCTAGGACACTTTTGATGGAATTTGTGAATGGTCGGGGACATCCTGAGTTACCATTCAGAAATAGGTGTGGCAGTGTAAGATAGTATCTACTATGATGACTCCACAGTCAAACCTGAGTTAAGTAGAGATTCTGCTGATGCAACAAAGTGGAAGTCAATGCAATTAAGGCAATGCTTCATTAACAGAACTAACGGCTTTTGGGATATGTAAAAATAATGGCAACCTAAGAGACAAGTGATAACTTAATGCAGGTGATTGCCTTCACATGTTCAACTGTAGACATATCTAGACCTGTACTCGGACACTACCATTACACGGACACTTCCGCCAACTTTTCTGGTCTGTCTCTTTTATTTGTAAACTCTTTCAGGTTACCATTCAGGCAGTTGGTAAGAAAGTACGAATGTGATTTAGCGTTTACTCCAATGATTATTGCAGACTCCTTTGTTCAGTCGCTCAAGGCAAGGGATAATGAATTCACAACTTGTAAAGGTAACATGCTAACTTAAATTCAGGAAATGTTTGGGGACCATTCAGTCTTACAGTGTAGAAGGATGGAGCATGTTCCATTACTGTTTTAATTTACATATGCCAAAGCAAAAGCTTTTGAATAAACAGTTGTTTTATATATACATGTACTTGCGTAAGAATAACTGTAAAGCTTTTTGCTTAAGGCGGTCTCAGCATAGATATTTAGAATGTAGAGTTGTGTGATGCTGCTCTACCAAGCTTGTTCAAAGAATGTCCGAGGTGTCTGTGTGTATAGTAACTATGTGAATAATGAAAAATTCGAAAATCCTTCACTGTGATACCTCTCCAAGTTTCATAGATTTGTACCAAGGGTGTTTAAGTGACTACAATTAATGTTTCCATGTGTATCTTCTTGATTGTTTAATGTTGTTTAATGTTTGTGTTCTCCCTTGTTCTCAAATTCTTTTGAATATTGGAGATACTCCATGAATTGTTCTTTATAGTTTATTGACATATCGGTTTCCTGCTAGTCCAAGAAAGTTGTTTCAGTTACCTCCCCTAACAGTATGAGAAGTGCAGTGTAATGGAGACAATAACTATGTCAGTGTGTTAGAATAGTCATAAACTTCGTACTTTGTGTTCTTCAGAGGTCTTCCCATGCTTTACTTTTTATTCATCACAAAAAAGACTTTAATCAAACGATCAAATTTTGAATAGGCTTTAAGTTTCTTTAAAATTGTTATGAAATATTTTGCTTTATATCAGAATATGATATAACTAAAAGCACATAATATTTTAGATCAAACAAACTGTTATAAAGGCTCAAATTGCAGGATTTAAAATATCATAAAAATATATTGGTGTGTGTTACAGCACAGCATCGTCCCAATTTGCAATGTCATATTTTATTACCCATCATTAGATAATATATGAAGTATTTTATTGTTGAAGATTTTTCAAGTATACAGAAAGCAGAATAATGAAAATTGCATAATAAATGGTTGGATCATCAGCTGCTTCAGTAGAAGTGTTTCAAAGAAAAACCCTCATTGTTGAAATTGTTTCTGAAACTGTTTCATCTGTTTCAGAGGATCGGCCGCTGATTGTACAGTTTGCCGCTCACAATGATCTAGATTTTGGAGATGCTGCGACTATTGTTTCACCGTAAGTTACACCTCATTTGATTATGGCACAAAGAAAATTAAGATAAGCTGTGTTTAGCAAGTGAAAGAAATGATATAGTCATATCTTTTCTCTGTTACCATTAGAAATTAGAGTACTATTACAAATGTAGCTCTACTTATTATAATATATGTTATTATCGTCATAATAACAATTTCTATTAATACCAGTATCATCCCACTAAAGGTGGAGGTTTAAAGTTTTGCTGTTGTCCATGTTTTGCGGCCCATCTGGAGCTATATCTGAGATAACTTGAAAACTTGATAAAGATATTTGCACATCCAGCAAGTTTCAGTCAGATTGCTTGAGGGGCTACAGCCCTTACTTAAACAATATTCGAATATAAAGTGTGACTTTTCTGTCTTCAGCCATATCTAAGATATGGTTGGTTTACATATTTTTAGAATTAGAACACAAAATAGTCAATCTTTACAGAAGTAAATGTAAGGGATAAATACTGGAGAGTTTAAACACAATCTTCTGCCAATACTCTGACACTTGAGAAAACCTTTTTGTCTATATCAAGGACCTGAAAATTGGAGAATCTGTCTTCAGTTTATATCTCCTCTTTATTTGTGTCCTATACCACAGACTAAACTGTTGGCTCACTACTGGTCAGTCAGACCAGGATGTTGAATAGCTACAAGTTTGAATCTCACTGCTTATACTTTAATGCTTGCAGGTTTGCAGATGGGGTAGATCTAAACTGTGGATGTCCGCAAAGGTAAATTATACACATTTTTACTCCTGTATTTGTTAAACCTGGCAATGTTTCTCAAATTGAAAAGTGAGCAGAGTAGATGCACTTCAGAGTGTGCAAATATAAAAGCTGATCAGAATGCATATTGCTTACAAACCACAACACGATTGTTTTCAAAAAGCATATAATTATGAAGTACTTTCTTTGATTTTGTTGATCATGAAAATGATGTTTTTATCAAACTTGTGTAGGTGGGCGCTACAAGAGGGGTATGGAGCATGTTTGATCAAGAAACCAGACCTGGTACACAATATGGTATTACAGACAAGAAACAGAGTTGATAATCCAGACTTCACCGTATCAGTCAAGATCAGGATACATAATGATCTCAGGTACAGGAAATGTTGTAAACCCAATGTTTATGTAAGGTGACTTGCTTTAGGATTGAAGTGAGATGAAGTTTTCTCAACTTAAAATAAGAAAATTTACTTTTGAATTCTAGTGGTATCTGCATGATTTGTACAGGTATTTTCTATCAGAATTGATTTAATATTTATTCTTATTTGGAATTGATTAATCTTTACTGTTGTCAAGTACAATATTTTATCATTCACTGCTGATCAGGGAGACTGTGAACCTATGTAAGAGCATGGAAGCAGCTGGAGTCTCTTGGATAGCTGTCCATGGCCGCACAAAGGAACAGAGGAACCAGCCAGTAAATCTGGAAGCAGTCAAACTGATACAGGAAAATGTTGGGATACCAGTCATTGCCAATGGTGACATCAAGTCCTTAGAGGATGCAGAGAATGTTCAGAGTATAACGGGAGTTAAAGGTTCTTACATTTTGTTCTGAGCCATATAAATGTACATTGTTTCCAAAATTTCAAAGTTACCCAATAAGATCATAGTAAATTATGTTGTTACCTCTTAAGGAGTTGAATACATTAAAGTTATTATTTTTGAAGAAAAGCGTAATCTTTACTGTGAATGTTTGTATTTCTGTAAAATTTTATCTAGCTTTATTTTGTTAGGGTTGAAATGTTAGAAACTGGAATTATTGTCCCTGAAGTGTGACAACACTGTGTATGATAACAATTCTGTTGTAGGGGTGATGTGTGCAAGAGGAATGTTACAGAACCCTGCCATGTTTGCTGGCTTTGATAACACACCATTGCAGTGCATTCAGGATTGGGTAAGACTTGCATGTTCAGAAAAATAGTATCTCTTTCCTTAGGTTCCTAGCTCATTTAAGCACTGTATATTAACTATATCAGATGTAACAAAGTGGATCTCCGTGTCAAATTTTACGCTGTGGACGAACTGAACTTTGTGTGCCCTGTAATATGTGAACTTGTCCATCAACACTACTTCTTTATGGCCTAAATTTGATGTCTGGCAATCATTGAAGACACTATGTGTGTATTATACTTTATTTTACATGCAATACAAGAAGACTTCTATTGTTCAAGGCCAATCCTAGAATTTGTTACTGTATAAACATTTACATATATATTCCCTCTATTTTCAGCTGGACATATCTTTAAGACTTGGTACACCACACAGCACCTTTCACCATCACTTGATGTACATGTGTGAACGCATTATGTCAAAAGCAGAAAGACGTATCTTTAATAGTTTACCCAGTGTTCCTGCAGTACTGGATTATCTGCAAGAAAATTATGGAATAGCATATGACAAGGGATGATATCTGCTAGCAGTACACCGACTTAGGACCTTGGTACGGAAGAATTAACGAACAAGGCCAGACACTGGCTAGTGTGGAGATCTACAGCCTGTCTAAGTCTGGTCTTTTGAGACAGTTCAGTGTTGTTCAAGAAGATGCTGATCAGAACATATGAACACTTTCAGCTTTGATGCAATACTCGTTATATTACAGTCATATTCACAGCAACAATAACGTTCTGTTTCCATAATGTATTTCCCATACTTAGTATTTTCTGTTCAAAGCATGTGTTAATTTTTTTTCTGTAACAGAAACTGCTGTGTGTATTTAATGAAAGACTTCGAGACTTTTGATCACTTGTGTCCAGTGATTTTGTATGTTGCCTGTGTAGTGCAACAGACATACAGGGAATGATTTATCAAACTTTGTCCTTTGTGAGCTGTCTTAACAAAGTTTCTCATCAGTAATTCAGCAATGTCTTCTCTAGGGTTTTTATTCAACAGAATAGGGAGGTTGGTCAGGAGATAGATTATGAGCTCCCTATGAAAAGTTGCAGTGCTTTTGGACTCCGCACTTTTCAATGTGTAACTTTGATAACCTTGGGTCTCAGACAAGATAGGGAGGCATGACCAGCTATTATTTGTAGGAGTGAGTCAGTTTAAGGTCATGACCTGTGACACCAGAAACCCATTTCCAATCAATAATTCTACAATATGTCGATATGTCATGGTTGAATGTAAGCCTTATAAAGGATTCATACGATTTACAACTTATTGGTAGTCGACATTTGGAGGTTGGCAACCCACAAGGAGACCCATATAAATTAATAGGTCACTTCGTAAAATCTTTTGATCAACAACTTGAGTCTAGGCAGTTTAAATTCCATCACAGAGGTATACAAACTCCTATGGTACAGTGGGTAATCGTACACTGTATATAGCAGTGGCAGCAGGACATTCCCGCTATTTTGTAATAAATCGGTTAAGTCTGACTTCTTAAGGCACTTTGTAGAACCAGTAATTGCCCTTTTATTAATGAAACTTTGCCAACCAGTGATATTGTCATAAACATTGTGACTAGGCTGTGACAATCAATTGAAAAATTAGAGAAACTGCTTGTTTGGACATGTTTGAAGGTCAAACTTTAGAGTCCCTTGGGTCATGTCCTCCTCACTACTTGATTCCAAATACACCCAGTCTCTGGTTAAAAGAGCCAATGTTTACCTAGCTGTTCCATTTGCCACTGGAGAGAGGAAGGTACTGAAATATTCTTTCAACAGAGCAAGTTCTTTTCTCAAACAAGCATTAAGGAAAAGATAACACATGAATACATTTTGTGGCACTCTTTTATTTAAAAGTATGCTCTTTTTCAAGTTTCAGTAATTAGTCCTGTGTACCACTTACAGACTGGAGAAACCAACATATAAGCGAGTACACAAAGTTTCAAATTCAAAATTTCAATCTCATAATGCAAATTATCACAATAGCAACAAAACTTAAACAAAAAATCAGTACAGATCTAAAACAAAACACAGCCGTCTCTTTGGAATTACTGCACCCTCACAAAATTGTTGCAGGAATAGCACAGTGTTTGGTTTGTATTTTAAATAACAATGTACTTGCCGTTTCTTATGTAGTACATGTATTTCACATAACCGCGTAAGATATTGTAGTTTTTTTTGTTTTGTTCATCGCTGCTTTGTTTTTTGGTTTTCTATAGCTGACCGACATCTAATTCAACAATATCAGTTTGTTTTGTTTTTGGTATACAGTGTAATGTTAGCTATCTTAACACACTGCATGAAAATGGTATTTAAATTGTCATTTGTTGAAAACTTGCTCTACAAGTTGTATAAATGCCAACTGTACTTTTGTGTATCTATGCCCACTACATGACTTTTTTCTTAAATTCATACAAAAGAGAAGAATATGACCATCAACTTTTTGACAGAAACATGATATACCTGTATTCAGTTTACTTTTTTCAGTCCCACCCCCACCCACAACATCCCAAACCACACTACTACTTTTATGTTCAGATATAATCTTACATAGCTTCCAAAAAAATATACACCATTTCTTAAACAGAAACTTAGTGCATTATTTCTTTAACTGAAAAAATATTACAAGGTAGCCATGATGGCCCTATAGCACTCATCTGAGTTCTATTGCAGCTCTGTGTCACTGGAGACTCCCAATTAGAGGACATATCATGACAGACTTGTTTTATGTTGCCAAGATCTGACAAGGTCAAAAGTTCAGGTCAGTGCCTCATTCATTTGAAAAGGGGATACAGTAATGAAAATTTGTTTCAGCATTTATATATCTTGGAACAAAATAACCAAACATTTTAAGAAAAACTAGTCTGAATTAATATTAATACGTGTTCTATGTGGAACTAGTCTCCAACCCCTTTGTAAAAAGACTGCTTCTTAAAGTTTCTACATAGTTTATCCCTTCACTTTAGGAAATTATTTTTTAAGGGCCACTTTTGTACATAATCATTAGATTATGCACTATGACTAACAATGTTCATTTCTGACCTATGGGTTTACTCACAGAGCATTTTGTAGGTTTCTATTAAACTGTAATAAAACAAATTACAATGACATAGTTCATTTTAGCAATACTGGTGATAGAACACTTCAGGATAATACCTATTAGGCAACGTAAACTTTTGCAGATGGATTTAGAGGAAATAACATTTGAAAAGTAGTTTAATTTGTACATGGACACAGGGTGATCACAATAGCTAACCACAAGTACTGTTTTCTCAATATTATTGTGTCTCACAAATGCTCAAGGTCTGGACCTCACCCCCTTAGGCCTGACCCTTGCCCCTCCCTTTCCCGGCAACTCCTGCTCACTGCAGAAGCTTTAACTACATCCTAGTATGCATGTATGTAGTCTCAATTACAGATTCAATTCCTTTTTCTACTTACCTACTGGTCATGTTTAGGGCGACAGTGTATATAAATACAAGATTTTAAACAACTCAATTCCTCTTATCACATCTCAAGGATACTGTATGTCATTTCTAAAAATAGTACTGGTACGAAAACTGTAAAAAAGATACCAATCGTTTTTTGTGTGTGGTGCAGTCAGGTACGCGTTGTTGAGGGTTGACCATTAGCTTACATACATATATAGCGGAAAACACCCCAAAATATGGATCTGGTTTCAAATTTGCCGCCAGTTCTCGTACAAGACAAAATCTGCAATGTAAACTTAATGGTACCCCGTGGACCCTTTTTGATATACTGCGATGCAGGAAATCTATTTTCAAAACGTCATATATATAGAAATGTGGTTTGTGCAGAAGTAACAGCAGTGTTTTTCACGAAATATGTGATTGGAGTTTTCAATTGTTTCAAATCTTGTATTTGTATATGTCCCATACAACATGGGACCAGTATTAGATTGGGTAGAGAGTCCATACCCCATGCATCTGTGCTGTGCCTTGCAATTTTGAAGACTTCTTAATTTAATCAGACAGAAACTTGATACTGAAAAAACAGCATCTGATCTGTTGTGGGATTTTTGTAGATTTGATCCAATACACAGCAATTTTTTAAACGATAGAAGCAAGCTCTGGCAATACCAAACAAGCAACAGAAAAAAAACGTCATCAAGACAAACTAACTCTTTTCATCTTCCAATTTATATTAAATCCATTCTAAATTATCATTTGCAAGGCATAGAAGTAACATAAGATATACTGATAATCATGTTACATTTACAAGATACTGGTTTCACAAACCTCAAAACACTATGCTAGATATCTAAAACCTTGAACAACCTTGTCTGACTGCTCAGTCCTTTCATACAGAATGCTTGAAATTTTTGTGGAATGACTTTGCATTATCAATATTATCCATGACAGAATGATGAAGAAATGTCATAAATATGTGAAAATGATACAAGGATTATGTAACAGCTGAACTAAAGCTAGTATGAAACACAGAATGTATGATACATGACTAACACAAAATTGTGCAGAAAAATAAGTTATATGTAAAATGGCATTCCGACACATTATGAGGAATCAAAGTTTTTTTTTTCCTTTCTTCATCTTTTTTCTTAACCCTTAATACGAAATACTATTCTTTGTAAGCAAATGATCAAATGAAGCATGAAGGATTCAAGAACTGGTGATTTTTTGTCGAACTGCATTCAAATACAGATCTTCATTTATGAATTCTGAATGACTCACAAATCAACTCAACATGAAACTTTCAATCAATTGCATCACTGAAAAAGTACAGACTGTCAAAATGTCTCATGTCAATATTATCAGTTTTCTGTTAAATGCATACTAATGCCCTGTTTTAATCTATCGACAACTTCTTTCATATCGTATTCAAATTTGGTTTCTAAAGTAACTAATCACAAAACCAGTATGCCATCATTTACAAAATGTACAGGTCTGTGCCAAATAAAAGTTCACAAAACACATTTTCCCACAATATTACGTACATTTTAAATTGATTTCCAATTATTAATTTTGAAGACTACAGAATTTTCAAAAAGCAGAATGTGTCAATGATGTCAATGTAAAAATTATAAGAAATAGAAAAATCAGTTTGTAACTTAAGTTCTTAAAATCCCTATTTGCTTTAAACACAGAAAACATTCTTTCATTCTAACAGCTTGCTTAAGCAATATACCTAAAGATTTTATTGGTGTATTCTTGATTAAAATACACAACAAATGACCATTAAGTTTGTGATTTTGTAACTGTGGAACTACATGAAGGTCTATGGGAAAACACACTTTGTGAACTTGAATTTGGCAAGTAACAGTATGTTTCTATTTGTGAAAATTTAAATGCGTGTCATGATGACAATGTTTAACAAAAAATTTTGAAGTAAGCAAAATCTTTAATGCTACATTTATACTTCATCTGACACACATAATTAAGCAGTATGATTAAGGCAAAACAAAGAACTATCATCACAGTATCTTTGGTGGTTTACATTACATTGCACATTCTCCATTTGTCTGAATGCAGACACATTTAAAAATCAATAAAAAATATACCTCATTCCTTTGCAGGCAGTCCATAAATAAATTTACGCGGTGAATTAACTTTCATCAGAATTCACTATTAACTTCTACTTTTTTCATCATGTAAGATCAACTACAGGCAATGTAGCTGTTGTTATACACAGCAAGAGAATGTTCACAATTTAACATGGAAACTGAAGTCGTTCAAAAATATAATAATCCTATCTAAAATCACCTCTTGCATCTATGTGACTATTAACTTCAAAAATAATTTATCCAGTCCTCTACCTGAATACCTGAGAAAATATTTCTAGTCCCCAGGATTGCCTATATCATACAAGTACAATTTGAAATGCTTTAGCCTATTGGAAGCTGGGCACCAAAATACCGAGAACTGGCTACATGCAAGAGGCTTACACAATTATGAATTATGTTGTCTCCAGTTAAACGTCAGATTTAACAATTTCAGAAGAGTACCATTAGAAGAGCTTATTAACCAATACAAGCTAAGACTAGAAGGACATTTACATTTTCTGTAACTTATAATGCTGAAGATTATTCTGGCCAACACCATCCAATTATACAGAAAAAAATCATACTAGTTATTTTGTCTATCATCAAATATATTGCACACTAAGAGGTAATTTCACAAAAAAATCTTTTTGAGCAATTGACTGGACAATTTACAGCTTAAGACATGTATCAAAATTTCATTTAAAGAAAACGCATTTATCTTTGGTCAGTCATGTTAAGAAATCATTTAAATACCACGGTTACCTGACAAACTGCATTTCAGTCTATCACATATCACAAACCTCATTCAACTAATGCACATGAAAGAATAAAGAAAAGCTGTAAGGTTCAGCAGGGCCTTACAACTGTCTATCAAATGCACACACTTCTGACACAAAAAATTAATGGTGAATGAAATATTTTATATTTACCTTATTTAGAACTATTTGCACTAAAATGACTGCTTTAGCCAACAATTGGCATCAGATTGTCAAAACATCAGGTAGGCCCTGTAGAATAGTTGTACTTATCATAAACAAAACCTTTAAGATCAATGCTTTTTTAAAACACACTAACAATGACGTAATGGAGCTACCTTCTCATACAGATTGCACTATTGACTAATGACCTAATCATACTTCTACAAACGTCTAGAATATTCTAAACAAGTACTAGTAGCCTTAACTAAGAGTTGCTATTACAGTCTACTTTTTCTTCTTTGACTATGTTACAGAACATTATCTTGTTTGCAAAGACAATTTAGAGACCGGTGGTCTGAAGTCATAACAGTTTCCAGCTTCTTGTATGTACCACAGAAGTATACACTACAGTAGTTTACACTTCCATGTATGTACTAACAATTGTTTTCAATATTTTCATTTAAATTATGCATATCAATATATAAAATAAATTTTATTGTTTTTCGAGTACAGTTAAAAGAAACCAAAAGGTAGAGAAGTAGCAATGTGCAAACAAGCAGCTTCGAATTTTGCTATACACAATATAGAAGAGAATGTACTGAAATGAAAGTGCTTGTACATGTACTGTAATTAACTTTACAGTCTTTCCAGACATGTTCTTTGTCATTTCCAGTCCATTCTTCTTATACAATTTTTTTTTTATTTTTTCAGTTAACACATGCATGTAGTGAATCATTAGTTTGTCAACGTTGTTACAGAGGTACACAGTAAATCAAATGAACAATTTCGAACCTTCCTTGCCGAAGTACTATAAACTGATCAGTGCTTTGACATTTTAAAGTCCATAAACAAACTTTAAGCCATTACTCATAAGTATGTTTTACATATAACATGGTCATTTTTACACAAACAATGAACTGAATGAATCTCGACACTTTCTGCACTTGCATGTACTGACATAGACTTAACAATGGTTACTCGAGACGATTTGCGACAGAGACTATATAGCAATTATTTCTAGTGATCAATAACTCTAGCCCTGCAGATACAAGTACCGATACAAAATAAGAAACAGACAGCAGTCTGGCGAAATGCTAATGTTCTATCTTAACCCTTACACAGCTAAAGTTCTTCAGTGAACTTGGCAACTTGTCTAATTTTCAATTTGGACAGTATAAGGTATTTGAAAATTAAGTAAATAATCAAAGAACAGTGCACCACATTACCACAGTGCATGAACATACAGGCTGACCTCGATCTACGCTGGTAACAAAACCTGAAGAAATTTCCCTAGCAGTGTTAAGATTCAAACCAAGCATGAAAAACATTGACTTATTATTTTACCTATACTTGTATGTTAACAGGGAAGTTCAATCAAGCAGTGTCACAAAGTTTTATTGTTCTCTGTTGATTAACTTAGCCTCTTCATACACCATTGCATTTCCAATAAATAATTCATCTATGTGACAATTCTGTGTACATGAATTAACTTTAAAAAAAAAAGGTATAGATAGAATATTTCAACTTCAAACTTTCAAAAAATATTTCTATTAGCACTTTAAGACAAAAGCATAAACAGAAACATTGTACTGCAATATATATAACTGCTTTTTCCTCCTTTTAAGTTTCAATACTGATTTCATAAACTGACAAAGAAAAAATATTTACATATAAAAGCTTTCGTGCTATTTTTGGCAAATACAAAGACCTTGGAACACTTAATTATACAGAGCATTTTCAATATTCATATTTATCAATAAACTTGCTATTTCATTTCCATTTATGCCAATATTCATCAAATCTTCATGTGGAAGACATAGCCGGCTAGAAAATATTTTACACAGCTATGGAAATACTATACCAGTGTCCTCAATTTGGCACATAACCATTTTAGCTCAAGGGTAAAATTCACAACTGGAATTTTGGTAATAAGTCCTAGAATTTTCACAGTTTTCACTACAAAATACTGCTTTGAGTGGGAAAATTCACCAGGAGTAATATACCTGTAACCTTGCAAGGACAACTGCCGCATAAACAAAAGTGGCAAACAGTCACAAAATATGCCCATCAATCGTTTGAGGTAGATCAAGTGGCAGTAAAAGTATTTGTTTCTTAAATTTGCAACGGTTCATGTGGGGAGAACTTATTTGCCAAATATTAGCATTTTAAGGGCAATAGAATTTGGAAATAACATTCGAGCAATTAAGGGCCATAACCCTAGTAACTGAAGTTATGTAGCTTGTTACTAAACTTGACATAGATGTTTAGTCCATGAACATTCTGGTCAAATTTAGTGAAGACTGCATGGAACAGACAAGGCTAATTTGATCAATTTTGGTTAATTGAAGGGCATGATCGATGTGTCTGGCATGATTTCACTGGTTACTGAATTGGGCCCAGATATATCAACAAACATTTTCACCAAGTTTGGTAAAGATGAGACAAAACTGTTTAAGAGAGCAGAAAAGGCTTATTTTATCCATTTTGGATAATTCAAAGGCCATAATCCGGAAGTTCCTGGGGCAATTTGGCTGGTAATTGAACTTGGCAGATATGTCAACAAACATTTTGACCAGGTTCAGAGATCGAACGAAAACTGTTCGACTTGAGAGAGCAGCCAAGGTTTGATCTTTCAATGACCATAATCCAGAAGTGACTGGGGTAGTTTGGCTGGTGACCCAGATATCATGCCCATTAACATTTTGACCAAATTTGGAGAAGATCAGATGAAAACTGTTTGGCTTGAAGAGTGGACAATGTTATAGTCAATAATTTGATCTTAAAATTCATAGAAAATAATTACTTTTTTCATAGTTTTGTTTTACTAAGAACATGTCACTAACATTATAGATGTTCAAATTTTGATTTATATCATTAACAAATATTGTAAAATGCAATCATTTTTTGAAAGAGCATCAAAATTTTGGAAAATGATGTTGAGCATCTTTGTTGGTCTCAGCTCGCCTACAAAACAGCTGCTTGTTGCAAAATGTCTGGACTGTAGAACGAAAGTTTCGAAACTGCAACAAGTTTGTTCCATCTATACTTAACATTCTTCTGATGATGTTCACGATGCTGTGTTGATTTTCCATATATATAAAGGTGCCTTAAAATGACCATATCTTTATTAATTGTTCTAGCATTTTAACATTAAAGTACTGTACACATTGACTTAGAGTTTCTTATCATGCAAGTCTGGTTTTCTCCTGATGTGGCCTATCTGTCTGCTATTTGTGTCTAAATTGTGGACACTGGATAGTTTCCCTAATAAAGTTATATTCAACACATCTAACTAAATGTTTGAAGTATTTTTGATTTGTTGTATGTAAAAAAGATCTAACCGTATGAGCACCAATGTGTCCTAATTAATTTCCGTGTTTATCTCTGACCAGTGAAAAGTTCAAAGTAGTGATTTTCTGCCAAGATGTTTATCAGATTATTTGGTTTAAAATATTTATTACAGCTGTATACCCATTAAAACTGGAAATACAGCCATAGTAAGTTACAAACAGCAAGGATGAATATTGATGTAAATTCCTAATTTATCATCGAGAATAACGGACAACTTTTGCAAATGGCACAAGAAGAGCAATCAATGAAGCAATTAAATTATATCACACTTCATATTATACTTCTTTTTGCAAAATACTTTTCTTTCATTCACTACTCGTATACATGGAACATTTTGAGTAAATCATAGCATGTACATAAATCACTGACAAATGAATATGTCAGGAATATATCACCGTGTTAAATGATAACAAAGACATGTTTGCACTTAAGAAGCAGACCACTTGTTCACAATTGTTCCATGAAAAATAGTACTCTTGTTGTCTGGATTTAATCCTAAAAGACATATTTCTCATCTGCAGGAGAGAAAATTCTTTGTCGAAACAGAGCACCATCCTGAATCTAATCTCTTTAAACAGATCACACATGCTATGTAACATTCAAATTCTACTTCCATCTTCTCCAATATCACTTTCCAACCTTATCAATATAATCTTGCATTTTCTTTGCATCTACAACTACTGTCAGAATACTTTTAATTACTAGATGTCCTAGTATGAAAGACGTGTAGTGCTATACATAAGTCCATCAAACATTATCACTCAAGACTGGGATTTTGTAGCAGGTGTAGCGGAAACAGAGTCTGCAGTGGTACTAGTCTGAGCATTTGTCGTTACTGGTACCACTTGGGTGTATGAGTTCGTTACGGGTAGAAGACCGGCTTCTACAAATTGAGTTCCAGCATATGGCGAAGACATTGAAACAAATGGCGAAATATTTGATCCCGGGTAATGCAGATTGTATACTTGGTTAGGGACAATAGAGAACTGTCCATTAGAAATCATATTTTCTGGCAGTAGAGATGATGTTGGCTTGTTAGTACGGTGAGCGTCAGTATGAGGAGTTTCAGAACCGGTATTCTGTGCACTGCCTACCGTTGTATACGACACTCTAGGACTACTACTTCGGTGATCTGAAGTCTCCGTAGATCCTGTTTCTGATTTATGACTAGCTACATCAGACTTGGCAACAGGTGTCATGTCCCCATTGTAAGAACTCTGGTGACGTTCTGTAAAGTCCTGTACATATTTGAACAGTTCCTCATTGAATGATCCAGCTGAACCTTTGGAAGAATGTGGTCGTCTCTGAGCCATAGAGAATATTGGGAAATTGTCTGCAACAGGAATTGACATAAGTGATGCTGGCAGAGGGGGTGGGTTTGGAATACTGTTCATGTTTAGAGGACTTAGTATCGGAGCAGTGGAGAGACCGCCTGTTGCTGTAGTTATAAGAGGGGATGCTGGGATACTGTAGCCTTTGTTATGCAGAAAGTCTTCCATTTCTACCTGATGGCGTTTTTGAAGACTTTCCCTCTCCCTTGATTGTCTGAAATAAAAATGTAGGCCATATATGTCATTAACTCTTTCTTACACTTTAGCCACAAAGGGTTTTACAACAATGATATAAAGCCTTCAACTTTAAATATCCTATCTGTCCTAAATTTTCTTATCAAATTAGAAACTATTCATATACACAAGACTGCCATGACAGGGGTATTTAATCACTAATTTCAAATTTAATACCAGCAACCAACATTTGACATAAATGATTGCATCTTGCAAAGTAATAAACCAGAAGTTACACAGACAGGAAAAGACAACATTCAAAATCTGTATATTAATTTTACTGCCTAATCAGAACAGAGTGTTCCATGTTGGTCTGCAAGGGTACATAATTGAGATAAGAGAAAAGACATCCTTTAAACTGTTACTGCACACTGGCTACTTTTAACTGCTCCAAAATTTAATTCTCTGCAGTCAGGTTTCTGTAGATGTTTCTGTAGATGTACTGTTACAATGGTTATATGACGTAAAATTGATGTGTTAAAAAAGACAAGATGTTTGTGAAGAACAAGTTCAGACATAATTAAAGGTAGTGTACATGGTCTGTTTCCAACACATTAGACAATGACTGTTACATTAATTCTAACATGATTTACCTTATTAGTATTTCTTGATACTCTGTGTCCTGTGACAGTTTCAACAGTTCCTGCTGCTGGCTATCACTGTCCTAAAAAGTCGAAAAAAAAAAACCCACATAAAAATATTTGGTTCTCAAACCTCCTGCTGGTGTGTGCAATCTAAAACAAGAGCTGTCACATGACAGCACGCCCGACTATTCGAAAGGTTGTTGGTAAAATGGGTTTTTTGTCAAAGAACAGGAGTATTGTGTAATTGTCTGTAAGAATTAAGGTCAAAGATATGAAACTTGTTCAAAGCCTTTGTAAATGTACATTACATTCAAAGCCTTACTCTGGATTCTGTAAGCCAAGTGGAGGGAGGAGGGGATAATTTCAAAGAAATACATAACCTTGTAAATTTGATCATGAATAACTTTGTAACTTTTCAAAATTGAAATGTATAGAATTAAACAAGAGCTGTCCCTCCCAAGTGACGAATGCCCCCGAAAGAGGTGCCTCACAGTCTGTGTCCTCTCCATGTGCTCAATAAATGTGCTATGTAATTTTAAAATCCTTCCATGCATGACAGAGTAATCTGCATACAGTATTCCATTCTTTAAACACTAAGTGTGACCTTGACCTTTGAGGTAGAGACTTGGGTCTTGCACGCGACACATCCGCTTGATGTGCTAGACATTTGTGCACAGTTATTTTAAAATCCTTCAAAGCATAATAAAGTTATAGTCCGGACACAAATGTATGCTTATATAGAGGAATCCATTACCTTCAAACTCTAAGTATGACCTTGACCTTTGAGCTAGGGACGTGGGTCTTGCACGCGACACGTCGTCTTGATGTGCTAGACATTTGTGCCAAGTTATTTTAAAATCCTTCAATGCATGACAAAGTTACGGTCCGGACACGAATGTGTGCATATATGCTTATATAGAGGAATCCATTACCTTCAAACTCTAAGTATGACCTTGACCTTTGAGCTAGGGACGTGGGTCTTGCACCGACACGCCCGCCTTGATGTGCTAGCATTTGTGCCAAGTTTTTTAAAATCCTTCAATGCTGACAAAGTTACAGTCCGGACACGAATGTGTGCTTATGCTTATATGGAGGAATCCTTACCTTCAAACTCTAAGTATGACCTTGACCTTTGAGCTAGGGACGTGGGTCTTGCACGCGACACGTCGTCTTGATGTGCTAGACATGTGTGCCTAGTTATTTTAAAATCCTTCAATGCATGACAAAGTTTCGTCCGGACACGAATGTGTGCATATATAGAGGATTCCATAACCTTCATACTCCAAGTGTGACCTTCAACTTTGAGGTAGGGATGTGGGTCTTGCACGCGACACGTCGTCTTGATGTGCTAGACATGTGTGCCAAGTTATTTTAAAACCTTCAATGCATGACAAAGTTACAGCCGGACACAATTTGTAAGTGGGACGGACGGACGGACGGACGGACGGACAGCGGTCAGGCGGTGCGATTTTAATATGCCACCCTTTGGGGGCATAAAAGCATGACCGCTGCATGCTGCATAATTATTCTATGATATTTCAAAAGAAAGCCATTTCGAGTATTTCCATGTTAGTCTGGTAAAAACTGTGACAAAATTCTAAGTAAAAGGGGCTAAATGTCAAAAATCAAAAATATTGGTGAGATGTTGACAGTATACATCCCCCCCCCCCCCCCCCCACATTTTAAGTAAATAAAAAAATCAAAGTTAAAAAGGGGCATAAATCTGTCAAAAATCAAAACAGAGTTATGGGGTTGTTTCTCAAATGTAGATGTTGATGGTAGACACATCTTTGAGTTTCAAGTCAATACCTTTGATAGTATTCAAAACATTTGCTTTATAAAATCTTTTACCAAATATTCTAAGTTAAAAAGGGCATAAATCTGTCAAAAATAGACGAGTTATGGGGTTGTTTCTCAGGTGTAGATGTTGATTGTAGACACATACTTTGAGTTTCAAGTCAATACCTTTGATAGTATTCAAGATATTTGAATTTATAAAAACTTTAACCAAAAATTCTAAGTTAAAAAGGGGCATAAATCTGTCAAAAATCAAAACAGAGATGGGGTTGTTCCTCAGGTGTAGATGTTGATGGTAAACATACAGTTTGAGTTTCAAATCAATACCTTTGATAGTATTCAGGATTTTGACTTTATTAAAAACTTTAACAAAAAAATTTAGTTAAAAGGGGCAAAATCTGTCAAAAATCAAACAGGTTATGAGGTTGTTCCTCAGGTGTAGATGTTGATGGGAAAGATATACCCCCCCCCCCCCCCCCCCCCCCCCCCCCCTTTTGAGTTTCAAGCCAATACCTTTGAAAATATGCAAGATATTTGAATTTATAAAAACTTTAACCAAAAATTTAAGTTAAAAGGGCATAAATCTGTCAAAATCAAACAGAGTTATGGGGTTGTTCCTCAGGTGTGATGTTGATGGTAAAGATATATTTTGAGTTTCAAGTCAATCCTGTGTAGTATTCAAGACTTTGACTTTATAACTTTAACCAACGCAGACGCCCCGGGTGAGTGCGTCCCACACAATGGGCTTTGTGGTAAAAAATGTGACCTGTTTCTTAGATCATACAAGCTTTGAACTTAATGAAACTGCTCATTTTGAATGGCACATTACACACAATTACAATCAAGACTCTCAAAGGATTTTAAAACTGCAGTTAACTTTTATTACATCATCAAACATGGTCTTGAGATTACCAAACAATCTGCAACAAGATTTTACCGAGATTAAAGAAAACAAGAAAAGGTTACTGGCTAATTTATATACATTTTGTATTGACATGTCAAGATAAATCTTTCTCTTTTCAAACTATAGATATACATCTGTGTATGTGTAGAAGTTAAACATGCAGAAAATATTGTCACTGATACCACCTAATAACATTACAAATATACAAAATCTGGACAAAGGTTAGGTGTAAAAAACAATTTCAAGCACCCAACTCAATTACCGATAATATGACCTACCTTCAATGTTTTTGCTTTTTATTATTGCTTGACTATATTATTATTGGCTAACCAATAGTGCAATATTTACAGTATTAATTTTATATAACCTGCTAAATAATAATGAACTACATGCTACACTACAATATATACCTGTTAACAAGGACTGCAAGTATTCTGTTGTGTTAGGCTTAAAAAATAAAATTTGCTAATAGCTGCTGCGCCTTTTTGAAAGCAAGCTTTCAAGCTGTTTTTCACTGCTAAATGTATTGAAACAAAGCCTAACAGACTTTATAAACACAGTCCTTTTACGTCAATTTACCTTTCTAGCTATAGCTGACCACCACCAATGATATTGCATACAAATACCTGTCTTAGATACAGTTTCATTAGGATATCTTCTGACAGTTACATCCGTGCACCAGGAAATAAGCAGCCATGCGGATACATTTAGAAGCTTTTAACCACCCTGGTAGGTTACATGCGTGGTTTCTGCTACTTACCTTTCTACTTTGCCTTCGTAAAGGTGGGCGTAGGATTATTTGTTCTCTAGGCTCTGAGTCAATGCCCGACTCCCTACCATCTCTGCTCTCCGAGTCACTAGAGCTAGAGTCCCCATCATCTTTACTTGACAACAGATCAAATACTACATTTGGAAAGCCCCGTTCCACTTCTACAGGTGAGGGAGATGGTGAAGGTGTCTCACCATCGCCATACTGTGTGCACTGGGTCTGCATGGATATAGACTGACTGCTTAATGAGAGACGAGTTTGAAAAGGTAATGAACTTAGGGACTTGGTTCGTCGACGACTGAAGATCTGGAACCTGTCCATATGGGTGTTGTAAAAGCTATCGCAAGTGTTATTAGACAACACTGGAGAGTCATTTCCCTCAAAAAAGGACATACTCTTTTTACGATAAGGTAAATCATGCAATTTACTTACAGATGTATCTTGATCATGTCTCAAGTCAGCTGAGGCTTGGATGGACTCTCTGTCATTGTGATGTTCTGCAACCCGCGACTTATCATCACCACATGTTCCATCATTCTCATCAATATTCTGTTTTTCAGAATAATCATCTCTTGTTTTTGAAATGGAATCAAGTTCAATGTTAGATACACTTTCATCTTTTACTTTTGTTACAGAGAACCTCCCTAACTTAGCAGGTTTAATTTTTTCAGTTTTTTCATTAAGTATGTTCATTGCTTCTGAATCACTTTTAGATTTGTTCAAAATTATTTGTTCATTTGCCTTTCTACAGTCTATTTTATCACTACCTTGATCGTCTGCAGCACTTGTATCAGTCAGTTTTAAAGGATCATCTTCAACACGACTTACTTGAAACCTCAATTTTTTCGTTACTTTTTTATCTTGAGAATCTTCTATTTTTCCTTCAACTGCAACTTTTTTATCATCTACTATTATGTCTTTCTTATCTTCAACACCTACAACTTCATCAACTTTTGAAAGACCTAGATCAGCAATTTCACTGTAAGTACTATGCAGACTTTCTGAGGACTGGGTCCATGCTGGCCTATCTTCCTGGAATCGTAACTCGGTAGAGCCTTGGTTGAAACTATCATTCAACTGAGCTCCACTAGAAGCTAAAGGAATATCTTTCCTTGTGCCACCATGAAGTTTCTTGATCAAATCTTGCTCCAGATTGGCAAGACTGTAGATACCTCTTGGTGCAGCTGGAGATTGCACTTCAGATAATGGGGCACCAGACTCACTCTGTGTATCTGTACTTAGCTGTTTGCGTGACTGTGGTGGGGTGCCTGGTGGCGAGGTTGTCTGCGATTCACCTCCATGACTATCTTGGTGTATATGCTTTACGTGTGCGCTAGACTGTGAGTTCATGTAGTGCATTTGGTTTGACATTACCATATTGGCCGGTACAAGCATTGGTGCAATCTGGTGCTGTTGTTGTACGTTAACCATAACATAGGGAACCATCTGGTTTGGGTAATTTCCAAGCTGCAGGTTCATATAGTGCATCGGATCCGGGTACATTTGTAGCATTCCAGGTCCATGCTGATGTGGAAATCCGAAAGGCTGCATAACTGGAACATATGACATGCTTTGTGGATATACTCCACCTGGCATTGCAGGGTTTGGGATGTCTTGTGACCCTTGTTGATGTGATGGCAGTGTATGTCCTTGTTGCTGGGTCTGGGGCTGTTGCTGTGCAGGATGCTGTTGCTGTGCAGGATGTGGTAGGTTTGGGATCTGCTGATGTATATGGGGATGAACTGGGGCTTGCTGACTTCCTGGATGCCCTGGTAGAACCTGAGAAGTCTGCTGCTGTTGAACTGGATGGGAAGACATTTGGGCAGGTTGTTGTTGCTGTGGCTGGCCACCTCCTTGCTGTGCTTGCTGTGTCTGTTGTGAGCTAGGCGCGGCTGGTGCCTGTTGCTGTAATTGTGTTTGCAGAGGAAGCTGGGGCTTCTCAACTGTTGGTGGTTGCTGTTGTTTCTGTCCAGCTGACTGATCCTGTTGCATCTCAATACTAGACTGATGGGGAATGGACTGTTGCTGGGGCTGCTGTATTTGTGGAGTGCTCTGTTGCTGTTGTTGGGAAGTTGCACTATCATCTGAAGGTACAGGGCTATGACTGTCCACAGAATGTGACATAGGCGGAACATTTGTTCCTAATGCAGTTAGATCAAGCTGACCAATATTTCCACCAGTTAATTTTGTTAACTTGTTCTTCAAGTCATTTATATTCACAGGAACTTTACCCTTCCCTACTGACTTCATGGATCTGTCTGAATCGGACACAACAGATGCATCAATATCAGAGGGCTGAGACTGTATATTAACTGTGTTACTGCCAGATGGTACGGTATTTTGTGTGTTGTCGGGTGACTGTGTTGACTCGGCATGTACAGCACCTTCCGTTTCATCCTCCTGTATTTTATCTGGTATCACACTATGCTCAACCACACGACTCACAATGAAACTACGTCTTTTACTCTCAACGACTCTAGCAGGCTCCTGGTTGTTCTCTCCACTTGAATGGCGAGTCTTTATAGCAATTTTGGGTTCACCATCATCTACTGCAGTATCAGAGTGCACCATATCAGACGCATCACTATCATACTGCAACTTCTGAAAAACAGATCAAATGACAACATAAGACCTATGCTAATTAAAAACATGAATATAACTAGGTTGGGTCCAGACCAGAGGTCACTGATACCCTTGCATAGATGCCGCTCCTATGATACAACTAGATGATGTCTTTGAAAAAAATGCATATCTCTCCAAAGCATAGTCAAAGGGGAAAATTGAATGAACAAGTCACTATGACCTTGAACCTACTGACCCAAATAGGGAACATCTACTTTATAAGACCTATCATCAAATTAATTTTGAAGACTGTGGGTCATATGGAGCGGAAACAATTTTTAAAGTTTGGGTCATTGTTACCTTGACCTTTGACCTACTCCCCAAAAATAATAGGGATCATCTACTCAGTAAGACCAATCACCCTATGAAGTTTGAACACTGTGGGTCAAACGCATCCAAATTATTGAGCAGAAAAGAAGTGTGACAGACAGGGCAAAATAAATATGTGGGAGACTGTATTCATAGTGACTAAGATATAGAACTGTATATAATTGACAACGTAAAATTGAAGATTAAGTGACTTAAGGGTAAATGGCATATTAACTATGTCAGGTAAAATGGTAGATTAACTTACTTTCAGGAAAAGGTTAACTGACTGACCTAAAGTAAAATCATAGATCATATGTTATCTAACTGAAAACTGACTGTTTTTATCTAGTCTCAGTCCAGTCTCCAACAAGAGTCCATTTGCTGAACAGTTCATTACAAGTAATGCTGCCCCACAAAAGCAACGGAAGGATGTCTGATAACGTTTAGACATATTTTATATGCTGGAAGGTATCTTTTAGAAGAGCTATGTTGGCAAATACCTTTGCTGCATCTTTGCCTCCATCAGTCAGTATGTTCAATGCTTTTCTCTGCTGTGTAGGACTTGATGTAGGTGTTTCAAGCATTGATAATGTGACTGCCATAGCTGATGATGGATCTTCCTTCACCAAAGATATAGCTTTCTCAAGCAGTTTTACCACTGGCCGAGACTGAACTGTATGCAGCAAGTCATGTTCAACCTGAAAAAGAATTCTGATTTCTTAACCGGCATGAAAGGATAAATGAGTAAAATGAAAGTCAAAGATATCAAACATTCAGTAAAACTCTCTGGATTTCGTACTACAATTTCACCCTCGTAAGCAGCTGAAAATTACAAAGAGCACCCTAGAAGTATAACGAAGCTTCTGACAAGCCATCCCATTTTAATGAATAGAAAAACTGTGACAAAACAGGTATCTGATCGGGAAAATACTATACATGTTGTAATGAAAAGAAAATGTCAAAATGTTCTTTATTATTCTTATCCATAGTTTACCATACAAAATTCCCTTTAGTGAGAGGCCAGATTTCATATAATCTTTAATGGCCTTTTCCTTGTTAATCTGACTTTCAAAAATCTAACAGTGAAACAATGCCACACAGAAATTACTTACCAGACTTTCTGCAATTTCATCTGGTTTGTCACCTTCTAGATCAAATTTAAAAGTGACAGCATTTCTATTTGGAAGCTCAAGAAGACATTCTACTTCATCATCCACAAAGCTTAAAACTGTCAGGCATGGAGATTTATCTACAGTTTTGCGACGTTTGGTACGAGTTTTCCTCCTCTTTATATCCTCCCCACGACCAATTGTACTTTCACTCTCACTGAAAAACAATACGGGTAACTCTCATGACATCTGCAGCAGGATAATCAACATTGTGGCGCTCTCTTTAAAAATTCATACTAATTGTCAAATTGAATGTCTTGCATTTACTGTAAATCATTCAACCCTGTCGGGGATCAGATAAGCATGAATTCCTACTATCTTCAAGCATTTGCTATCAATATTTGAAAAGTAATGTAGAACAAGAGCTGTCCCTCCCAAGTGACGAATGCCCCCGAAAGAGGTGCCTCACAGTCTGTGTCCTCTCCATGGCTCAATAAATGTGCTATGTAATTTTAAAATCCTTCCATGCATGACAGAGTAATCATGCATACAGTATTCCATTACTTTAAACACTAAGTGTGACCTTGACCTTTGAGGTAGGGACTTGGGTCTTGCACGCGACACATCCGCTTGATGTGCTAGACATTTGTGCACAATTATTTTAAAATCCTTCAAAGCATAATAAAGTTATAGTCCGGACACAAATGTATGCATATATACAGGATTCCTTACCTATAAACTCTAAGTGTGACCTTGACCTTTGTGGTAGGGATGTGGGTCATGCACGCGACACGTCGCCTTGATGTGCTAGACATTTGTGCCAAATTTTTTAAAATCCTTCAAGGCATGACAAAGTTAAGTCCGGACACGAATGTGTGCAATATGCTTATATAGAGGAATCCATTACCTTCAAACTCTAAGTATGACCTTGACCTTTGAGCTAGGGACGTGGGTCTTGCACGCGACACGTCGCCTTGATGTGTTAGACATGTGTGCCTAGTTATTTTAAAATCCTTCAATGCATGACAAAGTTACTGTCCGGACACGAATGTGTGCTATATAGAGGATTCCATAACCTTCATACTCCAAGTGTGACCTTCACCTTTGAGGTAGGGATGTGGGTCTTGCAGCGACACGCCGCCTTGATGTGCTAGACATGTGTGCCAAGTTTTTTAAAATCCTTCAATGCATGACAAAGTACAGTCCGGACACGAATTTGTAAGTGGGGACGCACGGACGGACGGACGGACAGACGGACGGACGGACAGACGGTCAGACGGTGCGATTTTAATATGCCACCCTTCGGGGGCATAAAAATAGTGACCTCCTGCCAAATACACCCACTGTGCAACTTTCTTCTCTGATATTACTCAGCAATGCCACAGACAAGCAAAAGTGTAAAAAAAACAGTTAAAAGATGCAAACTTGCTAATGAAGAAAGAAGCTTTTTAGTTTGTGGTATGAAATACATTCAGAAGCAGTTTCAAAACAATTTTAAAAGTAGCTGGTGTACTATCAATATGCCCTGAAGTGATGCATTGCAATACAATTAAGAATCAAACACATCCTATTGCGCAGTCAAGCTGTATAAAAACTATTACCTTTCTCTTCCAGTTTGTGGATCATCTAGCTGTGTGAAAGACTGACTGCTGACTAGTGAACCATGTTCACTTCCCAAAGATGGACCACTGCTATGTGGTGCTCCAGCCTGTAATTGTTGTGCTGATGTTATGTCAAGGTGCCCCAGACCAGCAGCCTGTCAAAATGTACCAGAAGAAAATATATGGAATCTGTCAACACCTCAAAATACACACAGGTTTGTTAAATCTACAAATGCACATCTAAAAAGCCCAGTCAATTCCTATTTGGTTACTGAGATAGGTGTGTGATAGAACTAAGCTCAGAAAGATGTCAATGCTGACCCCTGGGTGAGTCAAATAGCTCTCACTAGTTTTCGGATAGTCGAGTTAAAAATGCACGATCCATTAATCAACTTAAACGACAGCTTTCACAACATCACTTAATGTCCATAGTTTTCACCTTCAAAATAGAAAATAAGACACTGACAGACTGAAAAGAATGAAGTTCTATTAAAGTGTAAACTGAAATTCTTACAATTACATTGTCTTTGGTTATACTCAAAGAGGAAATAAAACCCTAAAATTAAATGTTCTATAAGCCAAAGCATTGTGCATTTAGACTTAATTTGCCGTGGTGACGAGTTGCTAATGACCTTATCCACTCAGCATGGACACAAGTATCACACAATTACTTCTATGATAAATCAATTCAAGGTCAAACACATATCATTTGTTAAAGTCTCAGGAACACAATTACAAATAGCTCTTATTCTACAAAGAAAGATGTGTTACTGGTGAAAATGATCTGAATTTGTACCAGAAACATTCCTAACTTCGCTTTATAAATGGATAAATACATGTTAAAAATATATATAAATTATATTAAATATAAATAAATGTATGTATTTTTTAAATGATACTGCAAAAATAAGAAGAGCTGTCTGGCATCTCTTTTTTGTGAAAAAACCCAACAAACTTGAATAGGAAAAAAAGGCACATGTCAACATTGTCTCAGAGTGACCAGAACATGGTTCTACCAGTATCCTATCAGTAAATTCAAAGTGATCCTGGGACTTTAATTATGACTGCCTTTTTAAAGTCACTTCATGGTACAAAGCAAAGCAAAGTTTCAACAGAAGCACCTTAAGCTTATAGTAAAAATAGCTATGTTCACAAAAATTCAATCAAGTATTTCACACACAAGGGGCAAAATCCAAATTAATACACGAGACTTTGCACTAAGTGGTACCTGCTGATATGGATGGACAATAATGACGAGGAATGTCATCAGGTAAACCCAACCACTTTATTGTCACAAGATTTATAAATGGGGTACTACTACTATGACATATTTTAATTAACAAGAGATAATAGGTTTAATCTACAGATAATCAACTAACCCAGTATATGAAATGAAAAGGTTTGAAAACAAAATTTGTAGTACTTGTGGGATCAAATCTTTCTGAGAGTGTTCATATTTACAGAATATCAAGTTGTGTGCCTTTCTATGAGTCATCAAGTTTAATGCTGAATTGCAATAAATGTATTAGTACAATATAGGACCAGAAGTTGCTTTATGTTTCATCACTGTCTGGCTCCCTGAGGACTGGTATAAAGTTGATTACATTAGTTCCTCCTAATCCTGTCTTTCAGTATTTCATCATAAGATTATTGGCTTCCACATGCACCATCATTTTCTCTAATTCCCTTGTTATGTCATACCCTTTTTATTGCTTTACCTAACATTCTCATAGGAAATCTCAATAAAAGTAAACAGACAGGAAAATGACAGTAACAAATTGTATACAACTGATGAAGTACTTCAAGCTAGTGTTGGAAAGACCATAACAAGATGAAGTGTGAATATTTAATCACAGGAACCCATAATGGTAATAAGACAAAATTGCATTTTACTTCATACCAATTACTTTACTTACACCAAGTAATTGGGTGTATCAGCTCAATATTGCCAAATATGTCAACATCTTTCATGCGTTATTCTCTGTTTTAAGGCCATATAATGTCATACAGTCATTTATATCAAATGGACTCGTTTACATAAGAGGTAATCTGAACAAAATCTGTGCACCTGTGAACTGCAACCTGTGTAAACATTTACTGAACGTGCTGAAAACCAAACTATCACATTTCTTCTTTTTTTAACCAGACAAAATGTTTCTGTAAGTTTTTGTAAGTAACATATTAAAGCTGCATCAGTTATGAGGTAGTCAAGTGCTACTGTATTAAGCAATGTTAGAAATGATTCATACATACAGTTATCAAAGCTACAAGATTGCTCTATCTTAATTACAATAGGTCAAGTCCACACTGATTATAGAGATATACGTACAATTTACTGTCATGAAATGATTAGATTATTTTGATGAATCGTTTTTAAATAGTTCACATAAAATGAAATAGCTTAGTATTGTAGTCATACTGGCAGACAGATATAAAACACTGTTCATTTGAGACACAGATGGGGGAGCATAGAAACAGGAAATGGCCTTTTTGAGACTCAGACTTACAATTTCCCCCAACCAAGCTTGATATATAGTGTAAAATCATGAACATAGATATATTTCCTTGATAATCATTACAGACAAGACCTGAAATAAGCTATATATCAAAGTAATTAACTACAGAAATCAATTATCATAGAGAGGAAAAAAGTTAGTGCATATTTTGCTGTTATTTCATAGAGCTATAAAATGTGTAAAAGCCGCAAACTGAAAGACTAACTGGATGGTGAAATCAGGCAGATTGATGCAAGGTTGTTTAATCTTTTTTCAGGACAGAATCTTTCAGTGACGGACATGTGGTAGCCAAACTGAACTCTATATTAATTTGCCAAATTTATTTCTCAGTATTTTTAAATAAAATTAAATACATCTAATTTCCACACATGCTTTGTCATTTCAAAAGCATATTATGTACATTTGCATTATACTTTCTTTCATTTTAGTAGCAAGCATTTGCATTTCTGCACAATAAAGCATATACAAAATGCTCAGCTATTGAATTCTTTATACAGACAAGAGGATATTATATGGCTGACATAATTTAACCTCTGTGTCTACTTCCTACATATGGCAGAACAAATACTGTCAACAAATTAAGGTGGAGTACAGACAACGTAAGTGAAGTGGTAACTCTACACACACAAACATGGTAGTCAAATACAAAAGAGGTTAGCAACTACTGTCTGTGAAATGTTATTTTGAATGGAAGTATAATTCACTGTGAATAAAGCATTTTTAACAAGAGGGCCATGATGGCCCTACATTGCTCACCGGAGTGCCATTGCTTCAAAAGGCAAGAGGTTGGTAAAAAGGTTATGACATAGGTCAGTCAAGGAAAAAATTGAACTTTGCAAAACTGTACACAAAGACCAAATTTTACTACAGTACTGTAGCTTCAACAAGAGCTGTCCCTCACAAGTGACGAATGCCCCCGAAAGAGGTGCCTCACAGTCTGTGTCCTCTCCATGTGCTCAATAAATGTGCTATGTAATTTTAAAATCCTTCCATGCATGACAGAGTAACCATGCATACAGTATTCCATTACTTTAAACACTAAGTGTGACCTTGACCTTTGAGGTAGGGACTTGGGTCTTGCACGCGACACATCCGCTTGATGTGCTAGACTTTGTGCCAAGTTTTTTTAAAATCCTTCAAAGCATAATAAAGTTATAGTCCGGACACAAATGTATGCATATATACAGGATTCCATTACCTATAAACTCTAAGTGTGACCTTGACCTTTGTGGTAGGGATGTGGGTCTTGCACGCGACACGTCGCCTTTGATGTGCTAGACTTTGTGCCATACTATTTTAAAATCCTTCAAGGCATGACAAAGTTACAGTCCGGACCGAATGTGTGCATATATGCATATATAGAGGAATCCATTACCTTCAAACTCTAATGTGACCTTGACCTTTGAGCTAGGGACATGGGTCTTGCACGCGACACGTAGTCTTGATGTGCTAGACATTTGTGCCAAGTTATTTTAAAATCCTTCAATGCTGACAAAGTTACAGTCCGGACACGAATGTGTGCATATATGCATATATAGGGAATCCATTACCTTCAAACTCTAAGTATGACCTTGACCTTTGAGCTAGGGACGTGGGTCTTGCACGCGACACGTCGTCTTGATGTGCTAGACATGTGTGCCTAGTTATTTTAAAATCCTTCAATGCATGACAAAGTTACAGTCCGGACACGAATGTGTGCATATATAGAGGATTCCATAACCTTCATCTCCAAGTGTGACCTTCACCTTTGAGGTAGGGATGTGGGTCTTGCACGCGACACGCCGCCTTGATGTGCTAGACATGTGTGCCAAGTTATTTTAAAATCCTTCAATGCATGACAAAGTTACAGTCCGGACACGAATTTGTAAGGGGGACGCACGGACGGACGGACAGACGGACGGACGGACAGACGGTCAGACGGACAGACGGTGCGATTTTAATATGCCACCCTTCGGGGGCATAAAAACAAACACAGATCAAAATCAACATATCTAGTGACCTAATTTTTGACCCCATGTTACCCAGTTTTAACTTTGACCTACAGTTCAGCAAGGCAAACATTCTCACCAATTTTCAAGATGACTGGGTGCCAATTTTAGCCTCTATAGTTTGGCTTAAAATATATAAAATTTGGCTTCTAGAGCGTTCATAAGGTCTTTCTACGATTTGACAAACCGACCTAGTTTGACCTAGAGTTCATCAAAATACATTCTGACTAATTTTCAATACAGGGTATAAAATGTAGATTCTAAAGTGTTCACAAGGTGTTTATGATTTGACCAGGCGATCTAATTTTGGACTTCTCGTGACCCAGTTTTGAGCTTGACCTATAGATTATCGAGAAAATCATTTTGACCAACTTTCAAGATGGTTGAGGGTCTACTGTGACCTATAGAGTGTTTGCAGAGTTTTTCGATTATTTGACATGTTGACTAGTTTTCCAGTCCTAGCAACTGTAAAGTTCACCCAGATAAACATCCTGAACAATTTTTAGGATGACTAGGTACAAAATGTGGGGCTAGATTGTTCACAAGGTTTTCTATAATTTGACATGATATGCTAGTTTTCGATCCAGTTTCAAACTTGAAATAGAGTTCTGAAAAATATACATCTGGACTCACTTCCAAATAATTGGGTGTAAAATGTGAATTATTGTGCTCACAAGGTCTTTCTATGATTTGACCAGGTGACCTAGTTTTTTTTACCCCATGTGACCCAGCTGACCTTACCCTAGAAATCATTGAGACAACCATTCTAGACAACTTTAACGAGTGTTCACAATGTTTGCTACGATTTGCTCTGGTGACCTAGTTTTTTTACCTCATATGACCGTTTCAAAACCCGCATAGAAATCATAAAGACAAACATTCTAACCAATTTTCATGATAATTGGACTTGAAATAGGGCATCTAAAGTGTTCACAAGGTGAGTACAAACTAATGTCAGACATCAGGCGATCACAATAACCCACCTTTAGCTAAGCTAAAAATAAGCGGTTACTTTAGTTAAGCAAGACTTTGTCTTATTTAGTGTATTTTTATTCCTATTTTATGATAAGTACACTGTATGACTCTGCAAAGGGATACTGCAAACTGGACACTGTTGTAAAAATATGAAGATAAAAAACTTTGGCAACAACACTATAGAGATTCAACAGTTAATCTTCTTTTATTTAGACAAGGTAACAGTAGTACATTTTGCAGTAACACCTATTTCCATTAGTCCTGGAATGCATATTATTTTGTGATGACAATTTCTTCCATCAATGAAAATACATGTCAAAATTACATTTCACACACAGTTCACATTACTGTTACTAGAGAAGATTCTAACAAAATGACAAAGTACAGAAACAAAACTGAGAACAAAACCATGCTTGTTCAGTTTTATACAAACAGACCTTCTGGTGTAACCTGCTTTGTGCTGAGGTGCTTCTAGATATTTTTTTAGATTTGCTCGGGGATGCCTTAATGTCAGACGATGCCTGTGTCAATGGATACAATGATTAGAGATTCTCAAAGCAGACAAAGCTTGCAGCATTTGTTAAAGAACAAGTTAAATGTAGTTTGAGAAAACATACTCATTCACTGATTGGATTTTTGTTTTAATTTCTACAGAGATATATTCTATGACCTAAGCATATCACCATTTTGAACAAATTTATAGCAGCCAGTAACTGCATTTTCTAGAAAATTGCTAATATTGACTCCTAATCTACAATACATGTCTGTCAATTTAAAATGTAGAATTTGCCATCATATGAACATGACTTTTCAATCCCATTTCACACTAATACAAGTCCTGACTATTATACAATGTCAGGGATGAACAATATTAATTATTACATTTGCTTACCTACATATTATCAACTGCTTATGCAAGTCTAAATTCGTATGAATATGTTTCAAGTTTTCCAGAAGATATTATAAGAATATGGCCAAATCAGAATGTCAATAAATTTGCTGGTTTTATGGTTGCCTTTTAACAGCCATCAGTAAAGAGGAATGTTAGAAGAATAACAAAATACAAAATGTTTATGCTATTAGAAATCATTGAAAGTATGCATCAGTTTTCTAGAACAGCAGTATAATAGACATCTTGTAAGACTACAAATTGCAGCATTATTGATGATATACATAGTCAAAGATTTGTTTAGTGTGGAAAGCAGGCACAAATGACATATCTGTATTAATCACTTACTATTAAACACCTCTTAAATTCCTAACAACAACTACATTCAAATAACCGTAACTAAATTAAGAACAGAAAGAAACAACATGTTCATATATTAATAATGGCAGATGAACAACAGAGTGACTAGTATAGACTACACAATGATATGTCTATCTACCGATGAAATGACATTACTGATGCAACAATATCAACATTCATTCATCAAAGTTTGCAAGTAACGGTTTATTAGATGATTTAATGCTCATACTTATACTAGAAGGTACTTTCACCTGTAGGTTAGATAATTTTTCTGACGTGCACATCTCTCAACAACACCTGTTAATGTAAAGTTTTTGGGGCAAATAAATAGTATATTAATCTTACAGTGTTTCAAATAATATATAGGAAATAAAAAATGGGGCAAACATGTAGGATAATCGTTTCAATACCTGTGTTTGTTGACCTTCTGGTGTTGCTGCACTACTTCCTGTGGTTGATGCCACACCACTCTATAAAACACAATAGTAATAATAGTTGTTAGAGTACTTTTAAGTAATACATTATAGCAACCGGAATATATTTGTGTTACTTAAACTGCCTCTGAAAACTCGTAAACATATTCTTAAAAGTGTTCTTTAACTTAAGCCATCTGTTGGGTTGTAAGAAATGTAACAGTCGTAGGAAAAATGTGCAGCCTCGGCTAGGACTCTTAACCTCGAACCTTCCGGTTACCGTGCCAATGCTCTACCAATTAAGACTACAGAAAGCAGACCAACAAACTGACAGAAATTCTATATGTGAAAACTTTAATGTAACACTAAAATATTTTTACTTTTTTATTATGATTTGTATAATATATATACAGTGGAAGTTACGGTACCTGTGTCTGTTCTAGCTGTTTTCCAGGTGGCTGACCTGGACTAACCTCCGACACTTCTGAAAAAAATAAAATCAGGTTTGAGCTCCTATAACCTATCAATGGCTTACACGTATCATTTAATAACTTGAAAATCCTTGTCACACGAAGGAAACTCTCATCACTCCCAATTTACTGCATGTAGCCTGCTGTGACAAATCATTTCATGCTGTGACATTCATTTAGCAAGAGACATGTGGAGCATCTTCGTACGACAAAGACTGTATGACTACTGTCTGCTAATCCAGAAACAAACTAGTCACTTGGCAGTCCTGCACTTAATTTCATACAGGGTATATGAGACATGTTGTCATCCTTCCTTGTAATTACCTACATAAAGGATGGAGCCTAAATTACATTTTGCTGTTTGTGTGTAATGGAATATCCATGTTCAAGACAAATGGCCACTTTCTAAAATTCGAAAAATCCCTTTGAATGAATACTGCTATTGGCATATTCTGGCAAAAGCAGAAGCATTATGTACAATTTCTAGTCATACAATTGTTTACGCGTGAAAACTGCAAATGAGGAATGTTTGTCATAGTGATTATGATGATACAGGGATTCCAACAGTAATTGACTCATTAAATCTAACACTTTTAATACATGAAATGCGTAAACATAATGGGTATTCTAAATTGCTAACCAATAACTTAATGACAGGAGAAACAGATATAAATTCTGCTATACTTAAGAGACCAATATCTAAAGAAGATTGGAACTTTCACTTAAGCATGAGGATGACAATACAATGACAAACAAATCGTAAACTGTCTACATGCACATGGCAGACTCTTCTACTTGGATACTTCCAAGAATTTCCTTAAATTTTGGAACTTGTTTCCTTACCAATCTTTGAATCTTCTGCCAGAACCTGATGCTTCTGAGGTTCCTCCGGCTTATCTTTAACAACAGGCGACTGGGATGGTTGAGGAGTAAACGCTGCCTGCTGTCCCTGACCACTCTGGTAACTCTGACTACCCTGTGCCTGGGCCTGACTCTGTGAACCCTGTTGGTAGTTTTGCTGGAATCTGGCAGGCTGCTGACTGGTGTATCCTCCCTGTTGCTGACCAACCTAAGGAATATTCATGAAACTTATATACAAATGTATGTCTACAGTAACTGTCAGTTCCAATTCCAAGTATATTACAAAGAATTTTTAGAGCTCAGAGAAAACCAAAAAACATTGCATCTCTTTAGTCTCCATAGAACTTGCAATACAAAAAGAAGTCTCTGGCAATGCTGGCCATCCTAAGTAAGATAGTAAGTGCACCTCTTTAGCTTAAATTGAAAAGTTGCTGTTTTATATGTTTTCTGTGAAGTGAGTATGTAAATTCCTGTTAAATGTTTTTTCCTTGACACTAAATGAGCTGTTCACTGACTTGTAGACATATATAACTTCCTAACTTCTGTTAATAACACAAATTTTGGCAAGTTCCTGTACATATTTCTAGACAACTTTTATCTTTTTTTAAAAATCTCTCGATGCATACATACTTAATTTTCATCTATTACTGGCAAGCAAGGAAAAGCCGATGGCAAGGAATTGTCGGCGGATTTTTAGTTTTCCCTTACATGCCTCTATAACAGGTCTGTTTGAAGGAAGTTTTGATCAAAATCTATCGGAGGATTTGTTTTGAAGCTGACTGACAGAAATTATGAGTCAAAGTATAGATATTTACTAAGATATCGATTTTTAATTTCAGCGTACTCGCAACCTTGACATATGTTGTCAACAAAGTCACGTGGGGGTCATGTGATGGCTGTCAACTTCTGATTTCCGCGCGAAAATATTACTTCAATTTTTCTTAAAACATCAGAAAATCATGTTAAAATACATTTCAACACGCAATAAAAAGGTATTGATAACATTTTCAAACCGTACACTAGTATATCGGGATGATTTGACTCTTCTATTCAAGGCAAGTAATTTCTTATGATTGTATAGTATTTCCCTTTGTTTGAGGGAGGCTCAATGCAGGGAAATCATAGGCTATATTGCCATGCAATGTCGGGAGTTCTAATTTGATGTTAGCTCCGACTGGAGGCTGTGCAGGGTATTAAGCAAAACAATTTGCATATATTTGACTAAGCAGAAATCGGTTACTTCCGGTAACAATTACACATGTAGGTATATAGACCTACTTACAAAGCCGCAAATTAAGATACATGTAATTTCTCAAAGACAATTTATTGTTAAAAACCATTACAAATAGTTATTTTTATTTCTTTTCAAATATTTTTGTGTTAAACGTGATATGAGCTATATATCGGCGATAAATGCAAGCCGCCGACATTTCCTGCTGTAATGCCTATTTTTCGTGTGCTCTAAGTACCCCTTTTAAGGCCCCATATTTACGAGCATGCGCGACCAATGTAAACAAAAATTATCTCCCCCGACGGAGGTCAAGGCCAAGATTTGCAAAATAGTAAACTTTTTTATTCAGACTCATCTATTTCTAAAATAAACGAAAAAAACATGTAAAATCCATCAGCTTTTCCTTGCTTGCCAGTATAGTGATTTATGCCAAAGAATTTAGCCAGATATTCTAGGTACATATTGGATACACATTTGCACATAATTATACCTGGAATGCTTGCTGCTGTTGACCACCCTGTTGAGGAGTGAAAACTGGCTGCTGGAACTGTTGGTAACCCCCTGTTGACTGTTGATAAACCATTTGCTGATGTGAACCACTGGGCTGTTGCTGTTGAGTGTAAACCTGTGGTTGCTGCTGGCTTCCAACAGGTTGCTGCTGGTTAAACATCTGACCAGACTGTTGTTGTTGCTGTTGTTGTTGTTGTTGTTGCTGCTGCTGCTGCTGCTGCTGTGACTGGTGACCAGCTGACTGATGTTGGCTGTACATCTGCACTGGCTGCTGAGGCGGACCACTGGACTGATGTTGACTAAACATCTGGCCTGACTGCTGTTGCTGTGGAGCCCCAGACTGATGTTGACCATATAATTGAGTTGACTGCTGTTGTCCAGCTGCAAATGCAGGCTGTTGTTGAGGCTGACCTTGCTGCACAAACTGTTGTTGCTGCTGTGTCTGATTGTAAGACTGCTGAGAGGATTGAGACTGCTGACTTAAAGCTTGTTGCTGGAGATTACTAGTGCTGGGCTGTGCAGGCTCTCGGAGTTGTTCCTGCTGATTACTGGACTGGTTGTATGTTGTGGCAGTTTGTGATGAATCACTTACACTTGAACTGACTGCCGCACTCTCACTGTCTGGATTCTTTGTCTGGGACTCAGCTGCCTTACGTTCTCGCTCTCTCTTCACCTACAATCAGATAAGCCAGCTATCAAGGTTACTCATACATGATCATGAAACATGCTTCACCAGCATTAATAAACAAGCAGGAGTTTAGCAGAACAATAAATGTAAATGCTTTTTTACCCACTGGCTGATATTTTGTCTTAATTTGAAAACGTTCAGTCAATATTCTTTATCTCTGTTCTTGATAATCATTTCCCAGGATTGCAAGTAGACAATTAACTGCAGAACTTCTACACCATGTATTGATCTTGTGTCAAAGTACTGGCAAAATTTATCATCTAAATGAAAAGTAATGTAAACTTGCACCTATATAAACATTCAATACAGAAACCGAACAATTAAGTTGTAGAAAGAGCAGCTGAATTAATCTTTGAATGAAAATAATCTTGTTCGAAAATTACCTGTGTAATTCGATCTTTGATCTGTTTGCTGACAATACGTACATCCTCCTCTTGTAGGAAACCAGACTTAACCTATGATGGCAGTAAGTTATTGTGTATCATTTAGATGCAACTTACAATATTTAGTATGAGCATAACAGCCAATAAAGTATACTAGGACACATTCATTTTCGAATTCAGCCTTTCTTATACACATATTTTAATATTACTGTGTAGCATGTACCATGTAAAATCCTTACTCTCATGCCTGTTAGTTTGGTTTGAGAGTGTGTGGTCCTGCTATATGCCTACTTCTCCCTATGTGCATACTTAAGTTACATTTTACATTTGTGCCAAGATATTTTAAGATCTTTTTAGTTGTTAAACAAATACTGAGAAGACATATAGTCTCGTGGAATATGAAACATTAACTGAGCAGCTAAACCATAATTGATTCCTCTGTAAAAACTCAAGATACTAGCTAGAAACACAGACATGAGTTTCTCTAATCTTTAAAGAGGACATACATTTGAAACTAAAATATATAAAACACCCATTTTTTTTAATGTTGCAACTGTACCATATTTCAAAAGCAAGAATAAGCAAACAAGATTTAATACCAAAGGGTCACATGGTAAATGACTGAATTTAAAGAAATGATTGCTAGGAATATGACATGATGTAATAAAATGTGATTCATCCACTGACCATTTCCTGTGCCACATTTTCTGGAGCATCACTGCCCATATCAAAGTCAAACTGGATGGCTTCATTCTCCTTGTGTTTGTCCTTCCTCTTCCTGTATGCACAAAAGCATCCCACAGTATTAGTAATTTAAAGGCTAAGCCAAGACATGACTACACCTGTGCTATGGAAATAGGCACCAAGTGAACAACCAAACTGATGTTTGTGACATAATGTGACAGCTAACCTATGTCACAAAGAATACTCTGTAGAACAGCAAAACACAACACCACAAAATCTTAAACCCTATGCCATTTTTATCAGAGGCATTTGTAAAAATACATTCACTAAATGAATGGTAGAGAATGTAAAATATTTTTCAAAAAATTCATAATCATAACCAGAAATTTACCAGTTTTATGTCTTTAAATAAAGGACCTAAACAAATTTCTTTTTGGCAAATGGTGATTGCTTCTTAGGATTGCACACTTAATTGACACAATAACTTTGCATCATCTGCTTTTTCTCAAATACGAGTGTTCTCAATTAAGACAGTATATTTCACTTGAAAGGCATAACAATGCCTGCCATACTTTAAACTGTAAATCTGGCAACTGCCATTTAAGGCAATGCACCGATAACAAGAGCATACAGTTTACAAGCTTAATCTTAAGTCTGAAAGAAGTTTCTCATTACAGTTTAACTGTGAAACTCGAAACAAAAGCACAGATTCATGAACCAGCCTTAATGTGATACAATACAAATTCTATTTGTAGTACATAAATGTGAAAACTCTAGCTATGAATAGCTAATGAGTGAGATAAATGTGTTAATACTGTAGACTTACTTTGGATCAACTACACGCAGTCTGAGCTGTATGGTATTTGTCTGTTCCTCACCCTCAGTGCCTGTCAGTTCTACCTTTAAACCTGTATCCTCAAGGAAGAAATCATTCTGCAACAGCTCTTTTACAATAAATCTGAAAACATCAACATTGCAAAAAAAATGGTTTCCTTCTGGTGACCACAAGGACAATACATGGCCCTAATTTTTACAACCTGTCAATCAACAGGGCTTCAGTTTGTATGTATGTTTATGAATTATACAGACACATACAACATGTACGAAATTCTGAAAACATTCTTTACAAAATTATCTCAATTGCACTCAACCTTTTACTGCATTCTAATGACATGGCAATTTAATAACTTAAGTATTTGTAGCATTAAAATGTTGTGAAAGGTCACAATGTACACCATTTCAGCAAAAAAAGTGTGCATAAAATCAAGGAAAAAGTCTCAAGTATATTTGCTTTTCTCAAGTATCACATGGTGTTTAAACTTGTTAACAAAGTCTGCAGTGGATTTATAGAGACAATAATTGCAACAAGTTAATAGTGCTACCTGCTCAGAGATAATCAAGTGTGGGTGGGGCCTGGACCCTTAAGAGGTATTGGGGGACTGCAACAGACCAATACTTAAAATTAGAGGAATGAATATGCCCTGATTTTTGCAATAAAAACATCACAACAAAAGTTACCATATACAACAAAAACAGAAACTGTTTCTGTCACATACTAACTTTAAAACAATCAGCAGAAAGACAACACATTTTAAATTCAATCAATCACCAACTTTGAACTTGGTTGCATCCCCAGTGTAACACTGAACTTTTGACAGAGCTTTTAAAATTCATATCAGAATCAATAGAGGCAGCAGTCCCTATTTCATGACTCAGTCATCAATAAAGGCAAGCTGTGTCAGGTTGATAGCTTTCTTGTATGCTAGCTAGCTAGAAACCAACATTCTCTTCAATAACTATGATTCAAATCTGAAGTACACAAGAGCTGTTTAGTAAAGCAGACAGCTAAACTGTTATAAAACTACGACAGTTTGATCTTCTATGAAAACATGTGAGAATAATTACCAAAGGTTTATGAGGAAATGTTCTGCTTTAAATAATGCAAAGCCAAAATTAAGATTTATCTGGCTGTTTGTGCGTTCTTCCAAATTTCATAGAAACCTTAACAAAAATGAAGAAATTATATTGCAAGAATGTCAATACCTTTGCCCCTTTCTGTTTCGTATACAACCTTCAATTATCTCCTTGATTTCTGCATTATCTACCTTGGCGAATGCTTCAGGTAAAACACCCTGAAAAACAGTTATGAATACATTTATTTTCAACTGCGTATCAATGCATACATAATGAAGTATTTTAAAATCTAACTACTTCATGTACAATTCGTCAACCTTGTGCAAATACACAATAAGTGCAATTGTGAACACAGTTGCTATTATTGAATTGCATTTATTTAGTTTTTGCACTAGGGTGACAAATTGGTCCTGTCAAAAATACACTACTACTGAATTAAGTTTTCATTTCCTTGATATTCTAGATTTAGATGTCTATTATAGCTATGCAATGAGATTCTGTGGTGTTTATTCAATTTATCAGCATAGCTTCACTTCCTACATTTAGTACACAGTACTATTGATATGAAATACTGTGCATTATGTCTAACACATAGTTTATAAAAAGTTAAGGTATCAGTGTTACAAAATGTCTGGTGCAACTCATCTGACACCCTGTTTGAAAAAAAAGAGGAATAATGACAACAACCAAAATATGACAACTATGGTCTGCCATCTTTAGTTATATGTATATGTAGATCTTTTCATTATCTGTAAATTTTTCTATTACTATATCTAGTTAAAGATAGAATATAGGCAGAGCATGGTGCATTGGCACAGGAAGACCTGGTCTTGCATTTTCAAGATCCTTACAGAATCAAAACTGCCTGCTTGCACATAAAGCTACGAACCTTACAAAAGTTATATTATACTGAATTATGTACACATTGACCATCTGACATGTTCAATCAAGCAATGTCAATTATTTCTCAAAGTATAACATTTGTTTAGAACATTTCTTAATCTGGTTTCAGAAAGATACATACACTGGTGACTTTTTTGTAAATTTGAGCTGCGTTCGTACATTCCTTGTATGGATATTCGGAAGTGGCCATTTCCAACATGCACATGCCGAAAGCGTACACATCCACTGACTCGTCGTAGTGCTCCTCGTACATTTCTGGCGCCATAAACTCCGGAGTACCTTAAATTTACAATAAGACCTAGGATGTCTTTGTTCTTGTTCTCACTGCAATTGGAAACCATGAGGGAAATGTTGTTAGTTATGAGGTTCTCATGAGCTTGACTTCATACAGTGCAGCAAAACATACAGTGCTTCAATTGTCCCAATGTATACAGTAAAAACACACATATTACAAAAGTATGTGACCTACTGAAGAAAATAAATCTATGATTACACTTAAGTGTTCTATTATGTTTTATACTTACATTCCATCTTTTTTTTACACACACAAAATAGACACGCAAAACTTACAATAAATAATACTGATGAAAAGAGAGAATATCATAAAGCTATATATATTATATTATTAAACATTTATTTTTCGAATATTTGTCGGCAATTTTAAAGCTGCAATTCAGTACAATGGGGCCTCCTAAAAACGTCAAAAAATGTTAAGCACTGGGACAAAATCAACTTTACGTTTCACTGCACAGCATGGAAATTACTGAAAATGAATAATTGTCATAGGTTAGCAAAACTTCAAATAAAAAGTCAGTCACCACTTACCTTGCCTGCTCATCTATCTCTATGCTGATGTATAAAATATTTATTACATACATTTTTGTTTTAATTTAAGCAAACACAAAACAGGAAAAAATTCACGTTGATCAGTACTAGAGAAAAAAAATTCAATAAAATAATTTATGGAACGTTTTCATATTGTTACATGTGTAAGAGTATATATAGGCAAGCTCACTCTTACATTATATTGCTCTGAAGAAGAAAAAACAATTAACGAGACTGCAATAATTTTAAAATCAAGTGTAACTGGTAAAGTACAAAAGCTTCAACTGAAAATGCTTACCTTGCTTGTAGATGAGTGCTGTTCAGTTTCAGCTAAACAACTAAATCAGAACATTTTAAAACATTTATAGCAATCACAGATAATTACTTACAACTAATACAACCTTAAAGAAAAGCTACCAACAAAACAAAACTGTCTACATACCGATAACACTTTTTGCAAATGATTTGTTCTTCAAGGTTGCCAAGCCTAGATCCCCAATCTTCACAGAGCCTGTGGTTCCTGTGATGAAGATGTTGTCACATTTCAGGTCTCGATGTATAACAGGAGGGGTTCGGGTGTGAAGATACAACAGGCCTTTCAATATCTGACGACACCAATTCTTCAACACCTTCAGGTTTATCTTCTTGAACCTTTTGATATACCTGGAAATACCATAGGCTCAACTGTGAGTTCATTGTACTGCCATACTCAATCTTGTAGAGGCCTCAGTTACTTTTCAATGTAAATGACTCCTCCACTGTGTTTAAACTGAAGGGCCGTTGATGGAAATTAAAGTAAAACTGTCCATGCTCTCAATATTTTTATTTATTTGCTGTGTTTAATAATATCTGGGGTACACTTTCAAAGTTTCAGTATTTAATAAATACAGTTTTAATATTACTTCACACAGAGAAGTAAAAAACTTTGATTTACTGCTGTAGCAGGTTTTAAGCATCTTAAGACATTTGTAATCTCGGAAGAGATTATTAAAACATTTCCCAGTAATTTGTCTTGGTGTTATTTCAGAGAGAACTCTGCAAGCTGAAGAACATGTATGTAGAGATCAATAAAACGTTCTTCAATCAATTCCTTGCTATTATAAGTTAGTTTCTACGACAATTTTACGAGCACTTGGGATAATCCTATTGCAGCATCTTCCTCAGCTGCATTAATTTTGTGACCTGTGCTCCTTAAAATAACATTTATGCATTACTTTATTGATTATTGTGTTATTTTAATGTGTATAATAATTCCATGTGCAAGGTGTTACAATTAATGCAATAAAATAAAAAGCCATGATTGTTACTGTGTCATATCAATTGTTATTTCCGTGAAAGTAATAGTTTCCAGTTCTCGTAGTTGTACATGCTGATACAATACAGGAAATAGTTTAGCTGATGTTCACTTTACATAAAATACATTTTGCTGTATAATAAAATAGGCAATATATGTAGCCTTTTATGCATAATCACAAATGAATCACTCAGAACTGCATAACCAAATGATTTACTGTATTTCCCATCAATAATGGGAAATTTATTGACCTGCAAAAATCTCTGAAACATATCAGACAAAACATTTACATCATTCGGATACCCCACCCACCAGCTGAACAAAGGCAGTTTATTTTTGCTACTGTTATATACAGCATCTTAATTTCTTTAAGAATAATCATTGTTCACAAACATGTACTGTGGGAGAAAAAACCTCTGTTGTCCTTGTTCACATAGAAGTATGCAAAGAATCTGTGTATGACAATATGGCTCTAGAAAATATTTACATGATTGTATGACCTGATAGGACATCATCAAGAGCTTGCTGTCACATTATACATAAAAACTGTTTTTGTATGTACATGACATGACCTAATAATTCTTCATACACAGTAAATGATGTAACTTAATTAATATTCAAGTTTGTGACCAACCATGAACTCTTTCTACAAAACTGCACCATCCTTTTTACCAAGAAAAACATGATAAACAAAGGAAAATGTGTAATTTATCACCTGAAACTTGTGACATTGTAAAGACAAATACATCTTGTATCAGCGATGAAAAATTTCTTGTTCTATTAATTTATATTTTTCATTTATTTCTTTCCTTAAAAACAAAAAAACAAGTAGATCTAGTAATGCCCCTGAACATACAATATAACATAGTATGTTATGTTAATGCATTGCAGATGTTCGAGTGAACTGAATATTATGGGTAAAAACAAACAGGCCAAGTTGGCTTCAGTTCACTCAAACATCTGCAATACATTGGATCAGACCTGCATGGTCATGTGACAAAAATTCTAAGTTGAATTTGAAAAAAAAATCTTCTGATTGCTCACCTTGACCTGTGTTGAGTAAGGTGAGACCAAGTTGCAAAAAAATGAGCTTGAGATCAAGGGTGCAGGAGGATGGGCATAAAACATGGTTTCCAGTGTTCAAAGTATAGTTGTCTTGATATAATGAGATTCGATTTAGTCACAAGGATTTCAACACTGCACAGGGACTATCAAGACAAACTTTCATGACAGTGGGTATAAAATATGGTCCCTGGTGTTCAAAATGTTTTTCTTTGATCTGACCTAGTGATGTAGTTTTTCTTATATATAAGCCAGTTTCATAGGTCTACAGAAATATTCTGAACAATTTCCATGATGACTTTGTATCAAGTGGGATTTCTCGAGTGTTGAGATAATCTAAAATGGTAAAGGAGAAACGAATGTCTAGGATGTATATAGTAAATTATAAATTTATATGCATAATCTGTAATTATCAACAAGAGCACCGCAAAGCGCAGCAAGATACACCCGAAGTGTTGTATCAGAGAATGGGAGCAAAATTTAGCCCAACGGACAGGAACAAGAATAAAAAATTGAAGTTATTTAAAAAATCTAAGTCCCCAACCAGAAAATCCTAACCTGGTACAAAAATGTCAAAAAAACACCAAAAAATTGGAGGTACCATTCATGTTGTACCACAGAAAAGTGGTCTCGGTTTTTCCGTACTGCCAATAATAAAAAAGTTACAAAATATGCTATTGATAGTAACATAAAAGGGAAGTAATTCAATAAAAAAATTAAGCAAACAAAATAGAATCTCCCAAATAAAAACAAGAGCACTGTAATCAAGAGCAAATGCAGGCAATATCCACACAGTTATATGACGCTAGAACCCTAAGTGTGACCTTGACCTTGAATCCAGCCATCCGGAACATGGCTTCTGCACATCATCTCAATGTGGTAAACAATTGTGTCAGGTTTCTTCGAAATCCTTCAAGGGGTTCAAGAGTTACAGAGCGGAAGGGAAACAAAATCAACCCTAAGTGTGACCTTGACCTTGAATCCAGCCATCCGGAACATTGCTTCTGCACGTCGTCTCAGTCTGGTTAACATTTGTGTCAGGTTTGAAATCCTTCAAGGGGTTCAAGAGTTACAAAGTGGAAGGGAAATTGCTAACGGACAGACGGACGGACGGACAGACGTCCGGAACATTGCTTCTGCACGTCGTCTCAGTCTGGTTAACATTTGTGTCAGGTTTCTTAGAAATCCTTCAAGGGGTTCAAGAGTTACAGAGCGGAAGGGAAACAAAATCATATGACCTTTGACCGCTAAGTATGACCTTGACCTTGAATCCACCCATCCGGAACATTGCTTCTGCACATCGTCTCAGTCTGGTTAACATTTGTGTCAGGTTTCTTCGAAATCCTTCAAGGGGTTCAAGAGTTACAGAGCGGAAGGGAAACAAAATCATATGACCTTTGACCGCTAAGTATGACCTTGACCTTGAATCCAGCCATCCGGAACATTGCTTCTGCACGTCGTCTCAGTCTGGTTAACATTTGTGTCAGGTTTCTTCGAAATCCTTCAAGGGGTTCAAGAGTTACAGAGCGGAAGGGAAACAAAATCATATGACCTTTGACCGCTAAGTATGACCTTGACCTTGAATCCACCCATCTGGAACATTGCTTCTGCATGTCGTCTCAGTCTGGTTAACATTTGTGTCAGCTTTCTTCGAAATCCTTCACGGGTTCAAGAGTTACAGAGCGGAAGGGAAACAAAATCATATGACCTTTGACCGCTAAGTATGACCTTGACCTTGAATCCAGCCATCCCGGAACATTGCTTCTGCACGTCGTCTCAGTCTGGTTAACATTTGTGTCAGGTTTCTTCGAAATCCTTTAAGGGGTTCAACAGTTAGAGAGCGGAAGGGAAATTGCTAACGGACAGACGGACACCGAGGCGATAACATAATACGTCCCTTCGGGCGTATAGAAATATGGCTATTTTTCTTGCTTTTTTTCTTGATATGTTATTCATTTATTTATATTGAATGCATACTGATATTTGTAACCACTGTGTCCATTATGCTATTATGTATAGACGTATAAAATGTTTATGTGTATAGGCTGGAGGCCTGAATCATAATAAACGATTTGAATTGAATGGTCATCAGACTTGTATTAAATAACTATAAAATACCATTTCAAGGTTTTAAGCTTTCTTGAGCACCACGCATGAATGTCTGAACACTCATATCCAGACTTTACATCAACATCGTGTTCCAAGAACATGAAACACATATCATAATATGCAATGAACGTTTTTATGAAGCAATTACTACCTGTTCTTTATTGATACGTCATTCACCAGTCTACTTTATACAGCACACATCATTTGTCAAGATTTTGGATAATAGCTGATTTCATGCATGCATGGCCCACATGCGTACATCAATACAAGGTCATAATCAGTCTGAACATATTGCTTTACATTCACAACCCAGTTCCCATGCTGTAACCAAGACCACTACATACTATGTGAGCTGATAAAATTCTTAAACAACAAAGATGTTACCTTAGAGAATAAAAGAACATACAATTCAATGCTTCTGTTTTCAAAAACAGCCACAAAAAGAAGACCTGAGGCTCCAAACTTTAACAAATCTAAACTAATCTGTATGCTATGCATTAATTTCCCGAGTACAACAACACACATCTCCTTAATTTGGTCAAGTTATACATGTATTTACATTATCTCCTTCCGTCAGTAAAAAATACTAGCCTTCAAGGGTTGTTCAGGAAACAATTGTATCTGCTTCTTTGTTCGTAAATAGATACAATAGTATCACAAACAACACTCTCTTTGTACTTAGGACAACAAAAAACAAGTTTGCATGCAAAGTTGAATAAGATCATAATATGGATTAAAATCAATATTCAATAAGGGTTATCTTTAGGTAAATGCCTGATATCACTGCAGATTTTAGCAAGTCCACCAGCTGTTGCTGAGGTATGTGTATAGTAATTAAAATACTGTAACAGTCCTCCTTACTCTTCTAACAATCAAGCTAAAATGTGAAAGCAAATTTCAGCTGTTTGAATACTTAAGCTTTATGGGTCATGATCACTGACCTGGTTCTTCTCAAGAATCAGTACACCATGTCTAGCCAACTAATGAAAGGCAACACTGTAAAGATACTTCTGACAAGCTTTGATTAATATGAATTCATTATCTTGTAAATAAGAATCTGAACAACAACAAAGTACAAAATTAATATGGTTTGAATAATCTGACGTTCCCCAGTTCCCCAATGAACTACCGTGAACTTTATGCTTCCTGAAATTTTTAGAAAGGACAGCTCACAAGAAATGTGGAAAAGGCTTAAAACATCTAGATGATGATATAAAGGGAGTAATGATTATTATTGATATTTGTCTCTTGAAATCTTAGCAGTGTTTATTTATGTGACAACAACGACATTGAGAGGTCTTTAATAGCACTGACTGATATTTTCTGCCAGCTACTTTCTCTCACTATGAATCAATGCCAAATTCACACTGGCACGCAGACAGACTTGGTATGCGAACACCACATTTACCGCCTCCATGCTATTACAATACAACTGCTTTAAAAAACATCACTTACGTAATTTACCAATTCAAAGTGTTTTATACTCATGTGGCTCTAGGTTTCTCCCTGCAAGTTAAACTAGAGCTATCACTGGAAGTGCTTTGAGATGGTCATTATAGCACTTAAGTACTATATGGTACTGTCAAATACATAGTAATCTAAAGTAATGTAGTACTCCAGACTTCTGATTTATAAGTAATGCAGTACTCCGTAATATGCAGAATTATGTAGTTATGCAGAGTAATGATGTATTCTAAATTATTTAATGCAATATTTAGTAGTACTGCTTAGAGTCATATTCCTGGACAAAAATGACACATTTTCTGAAGCTGCCGTTTTTTTTAAAAACAAAACTGGACCAAATTTTCACCATACATACCTCATCCCTTCCTCCACAAGACTATGTTTACGTTTTTGTTTTGTGACAACTTCTGTTATACTAAATGAGGCTCCAAACGTCGTATACTTTAAAGTATGTTTTCAACCTTAGTACAGGATACATTTCCGGACACTTTGGAATATAGTTTATTTTGCGATAAATAATGTCTATATTGTATAAATACACATTCAGTATATGACCGAACTCAATACAGTTGACGGCCATGCTATTTTTGTAACGGAAAATCCCGGATGTGACGTCACAATAAAACCTCCTATAGCGTCTTCAATCTTTTTTTAAGTTTATTATAATTCCAAAACATTTTCAATGCAAAAATTGTAAACGTAGTTTTAAGAGGTTTAATATGTTCTTTTATTGAATTCTATGTTCGTCTGCGACCAAGAACAGCGAAGCTAACAATTTACAAGAGCTGTCCATAAGACAGCAGCAGTGAATTGTGGGTGTTTGCTAAAAACAAAACTTTTACAGATAATAGCAAAACAAAATTCTGCAACTATAAGTATAAACTAGGAAAGTTGAATCTAAAAGACAAAATCTATAACTATAGATTTAATTTTTGGTAAATTAATTGTTTGATACAAAATTTACCCTGAACCTATTGCAAGGTTTGATATAACTACCAAAGTGGTCTGAGATTGTGCTAACCCCCCCCCCCCCCCCCCCCCCCCCCCTAGTACCTTGCATGCACCTTTACCAAATTTTCAAAGTAAACAAGGGCCATAATTTGCACTAAATTTAAACAAGAGTTATCTGTCTTGACTGTGTGACACCTTTAAGACATTAAAAGTTTCAAGTCATATCATAAGTGGTACTGGATATGTGCATGATAGTACCAAGCAGGCAAAACTTTAACCAATTTTCAAAGTCAAACAAGGGCCTAATTTGTACAAATTTATAAAGAGTTATCTGACTTGACTGTGTGACACCTCTTAAGACATTAAAAAGTTTCAAGTCATATCATAAGTGGTTACTGAGATATGTGCATGAAGTACTACAGGCAAACTTTAACCAAATATTCAAAGTCAAACAAGGGCCAATTTGTACTAAATTTATACAAGAGTTATCTGCCTTGATTGTATGACCCCTAAAGAATGAACAAAGTTTCAAGTCAATTTGTAAGTGGTTACTGAGATATGTGCTGATAGTACCAAGCAGGCAAAACTTTAACCAAATTTTCAAAGTAAACAAGGGCCTAATTTGTACTAACTTTTCAAGAGTATTGCCTTGATTGTAGACCCCCTAAAGACAGAACAGTTCAAGTAATATAAGTGGTTACTGAGATATGTGCATGATAGTACCAAGCAGGCAAAACTTTACCAAATTTTCAAAGTCACAAGGGCCAATTTGTACTAATTTTTTCAGAGTATCTGCCTTGATTGTATGACACCCTTAAGACTGAAAAAGTTTCAAGTCAATTCATTAGTGGTTCTGAGATATGTGCTGATAGTACTTAGCGGCAAAACTTTACCAAATTTTCAAAAGTGAAACAAGGGCCTATTGACTTAATTTCAGGTATCTGCCTTGATTGTATGACACCCTAAAGACATGAACAGTTCAAGTAAATCATAAGTGGTTCTGGATGTGCATGTAGTAACGGCAAAACTAACCAAAGACCCGCCGCGCCCAAGGACACCCCAAGCAAAAATGCACGTCAAATGCCTCTTCCAAATGTTGCATGATGCGCATGTTTACAGAAAAAATGTTGTACAAGTAAGTTTTTATGGCATTTTTGTTGCCATATACTCACCAGAAACAAATGAGTGTTGTTCAACTAGGTCGAATGACTGTTTATGCTGGATCAAAACAATTAGTGAAAATAAAGTGTTTAAATGGGGATGTCCGGGAATGTCCGGGAATATGGCTCTAAGCAGTATGTTTCAAGACTTTTCTTGTTTTAGAAATAATGGCCCCTTGTGTGCAATGTCCAAGAACATTTCCTGGTGTGCGTGTGTTTTTTTTTTTTGGAAGGGAACAATGCAACAATGCTTCAGTGTTCAGCAGGTACCATTTCAACAGCCCTTTTTTTGAAAGGGGACAGTAAAAAAGGGTACTACAGAGCAAGTTTGGTGATGTTCCATCCAGTGGTTGGTCAGAAAAGGCTGTTGAAAGTTTTTTTAATTTTTTAGTAACAGCGGCTTGCATGTACAGGACTGAAACCCATTCCTCCTTTTTTGAAAGGTGATATTGCAAGGACAGGATGCAAGCACTTGAGCAAGTTCCATGAAATCCAACATGTAGTTTCTGAGTAATACTTGACTGTGTAAGATGGGACAGTATGCAGGATTTCTACAATCATGAATATAGCCGTAATGCAGGGTAAATTATGCATGTAAATTCTTTAGTTAATAAACGTTTGTATTCAAAACAGTAACTGTTCGCAGTAGTGTACAGTATCTATAGATGTTGCACATAGATGAAAAATGCTATTAAGGTATGCAGAATGTACTTTAAATCAGAAATATGTCAGCTATCAACTTTCTTATCTGCCATTTTTCCAAGTTAAGAATGCTTAGAATGTAACTGCAAGAGATATACAGTTGTTGAAATTGTGTGGTTTATTGGTTTAAATTTGTTTCTTGTTTGCAGTTGAAATGCCTGCTTTCATTTTCTTGAAATTCCTGAAGATCATTGAAGACATATTATTTACATGTAAGTCATAGGTAGCCTGTAAATTCGCAAAATTATTAACCCATTTTTTAAATATCTACTTTTTTCAAGCAGTTTTGCTCTGAATCAGACTACAATAGTGTCTTCTGATCAGATTTTCATTTTAGCATAAATTAGTAACATAATTCTGCAAATACCCCTATTTGAAGAAATAGACTTGCCCAAATTGGTCAAAAGTCAAATGATCCTATTGTAAAAATTTAGGTAGAAATGTGCCTTAAACACTACATCAACTGCTAAGAGAGGAGACTTCATCTAGACAGATTATAGAAATTTTACCTATCAAGCTCTTGTACATTGACCAGAATACCACTTTCCACTGCCAGATGGCTAGCGAAACTGCTTACAGAAGCACATTACTTTGCTCTGACTCATATTTTGAAGTATTTTATACAAAGTAGCATGTGTAATTGGCCAAATTACTGATAATGAATGACTGGTTGGCCCTAAATCACTGCTGAATACAGTATATTGTTTACAAGGTGAATGTATGCCAAACTCAAGCCAACCACAAAATGAACTTGAAGTCTACTCTATTTTCATTCAAAAATTTGCTCATTCAGTAGTTGTAAATTTGTTTTCAATATCTTTTAACTGACTGAAAGCATAGGTGTGCAACAAAATACCTTTAAAATGTACCGAGGTCAAGGATTGGTTTAAGATCTAAACACTGCTAATGATACACTCCTTATGGTGGTTTAAATATCTGGTAAGCCTGCAATCTTCATATGAATCAGTTATTCTGCTTTGCAAACAAGATCAATGAACACCTTTTCCAATGACTGATTTTCCATCAGTGAAAATATGCCAAGTCTAGGTCATTAAATACATATAGCATAATATATACAAGTGCAATGTGTACTGACTGACATTATTTGAACAGTTAACCGCCCTTGTAAAATATATAAATTGCTGTTTACTATGGAAAGAAAGGAAAAGTTTTAAAAGATCAAATTAATGATAATTTGAAAGAGAAACAGAAATGTCTGCATAAAGATGAAAGCATTGCTTTCTGAACAGTGATCTGAATGTTTAGTGGCTCAATTGAATAAAGTATTATTCCGCCATTTTAATTGTCTCTAAATGTAACTTATCATTTTGATTCTATCAGACGAAAATAATGGTAAGTTTCATGTGTGAAGAAATTAAATAAATATTTCATTAGTTGTAAACAATCAGAAATATTTTTGTGTTGTTATTTTTCAATGACTGCAATAAATGGCATCATGAAATTCGTATCCTAGATGTTTTCTTTGAAAATGCCAGAGTGTTATATTATAACCTGCTACTTGTACTGTGGAAATTAACAAGAGAAAAACAAGAAAAAAATGTTCATGTCATTAATAAACCGGAAAAAATTACCAACCATAACAGGTGGGGAAATCAATGCTCTTAGTAATAAGACCAACAGTAGAATATATTTTCCCTTGTAAATGCCTGGAATTCGGACAACTCAACACATTCGATAAGTAAAACATTTCACTCGGCCTGAGTGACTTCGAGTTATTGAATACATAATATCATAGGTAACTACTGGTAACTTGGACTACTTCATTTCACATGAATGTTATGAAGCTAATGATGTCAAAGCAGTTTCCTTTGAGTTAACAATTTCGAAAAAAAAACAATGTTATCTTCAAGCAACAAAGAAAAAAGGAGTAATGTCCCTGATCAGAAGTGGATCCCTGGTCCCTTTGCCCCATGGCCTGCATAAATATAGATATGGCAATAAAGCAAGTAGGATAAAAGACCACCTAGGTCAATCTAAGGAAATACAAAAACATTCAGTCTTTTTGCTGCAGCATTATTTCAAACAGGTAAATACTCCACAACTATTGTAAAGTTTAGGAAGCCAGTTTCAAACTGCATTTCCCCAGTTACAATTCCAAATTTAAAAGAAAATTTGATTTGGTCTTAGTAATGGACTTTTAAGCAGCTATCAAACATGAAGAAATTTTTGTAATGTATAAGCAACAACCTAATAACCTTAATCCCATTCAATTACAAGTGTGTCATCTCCAGCACTTAAAGTGGCTCTTACAAAAGTAGAGGAATACAAAAACCACATCCTTATTTTTATATTCTGACATTTACTGAAACAGCAATAAAGCCTATCTTCACATTTACTATTTCACAAGTGTGAGGATACTCATTTAGACTAGCATCAGTCCTTAGAGTCTACTTAATATCTTCTCTACATAAATAATTAAACTTTGATATAAATTTTTGCAAGACCTCCTTGGTCTGAAACTTAGATGCGAATTTTTCTTGACAAAATATGGACTTCTGAATAAAGGAAAATAAGTTTGAAAAGTTTTGTCACTCTCAAACATCCCAATTTTCTAGATACTGGCCATGACAGACTTTTTCAGCAATTAATCTGAGTTTATTTTTCATTTTTTGTTGCTTCTTCTACTAACTTGATATTAAAATACACATCCATTTGTCAAATATACAGAGATATTTCCTGATCAGCAAAATTACTAGAGGGATAATTGAGCAAATTTGAGATACCCTGCCAAAAACACCAAGATTATCCAAAACTTTGTTATGTAACCTTCTATTATGCAGATCAACAGATCAATGGAATCAAATACCAGGCACATGCTTACAACTTTACCAATGTCTGCTTCCAGACAGTATCAAATCAATACCTTAGACAATTGAAGCAACAATTTCCCCTTTACAATTCCGCTAAGAATTTCTCTTCTCTTAGTAAATCCACTTGCAGATATCCCTGTCTACACCTTCATCTTCACTTCTTTCAAAATCAACCCAAATTTACATAATGTATGAAAACAGTAAGCTGTTTTTCATTTGAAACAAGAAGGCCAGTGGTCCTAACAACCAAATGTAAATGTTTTCACTCTCCGTCTCCTTCTTCCTGCCATACAACTTCTTTTCTAGGGTGGTACAATCTGACCACACACTTTTTTTATGACTGATCATACAGGGACACATCTAAACCAATTGTGTCTTATGCGAAGCCTGAATAGATTTGTTCCCATCTGTCTAGTAGATGGAACTTGGAAGTCATTGTCAAAACCCATTATATTACAATTCTACGTACTGTTTTTAATACCCTTGCTAGTTCTGACCTGTAATGATTTACAATTCTGAATGTACTCTCCACAGGTTTGCTTGAACCTAAACAAACATTTTCCTGAAATATTGCTCTTCCCAAATGCCCAAATGCCTGGTTTTTTCAACCTATATTTAAAGACTATAGATAACAAGATCCATTTGTAAAACTAGAATGCCCCCATTGATGGAAAAAGTCTTACATAGTGACTCGGAAACCATTTCAATATAGAAGGTCCCAGTCACCTAACCTTTGATCTACTGACCTCAAAATCAATAGTGGTCATCTGCTAGTCATGACCAACCTCCAAATAAAGTTTCAAGATGCTACGCCCAAGCAAGTAATAGTCCAGAAACCACTTGGTAGACGATCAGACGGTCAGACCAACTGACATTTGCACAATGATATAAAGGGGGGCATAAAAAGAAACTAGTGGAAGGCTGGAGTTAAAAAAATTTCCAAGTGGACAACCTGGGGTGTCATTTTCAATTGAATTGCACAGTAAGATTTTCTAGTAAAACTGAGTGGAAAGAAGTAAGGAATATTTATAACATCAGAGGAGCAGCTGATAATGTGAACAGTACCTGAGATACATGTGCACATGATAGTATGTCAATGCTTATCAGTTTTAAAGCCTTCAACACTCAGTAGATAAACACTAAGGCTTCTGTTCAGTGACAGACATTCTAAACATGTTTTTCCATCAGCTTACATGATGTCAGATACAGAATCACATAATGACATTGATTCCTATGAAATTTCAGTAACAAAAGTGCATATGCTTACAACAGTGTTTGCTTCGCCTAAGTTGTTAAGAAGATTGTTCCAACACACACACACACACACACACACACGCACACACATGTATGATAACATGAAAGAATGACGGGACACACAGTTAGGATGGCAATATGCAAGGCTACAATTATTATTCCCTACAGATCTTATCTTTCTTACTTTAAGTATGGAGTATTGCCATCATAACCTTGCACATCACCAACCAAACATGACAATATCACCCAATTAATTGACTTTTCATATGTGTTGCCTGTAGGAAGCCCGAGAAAAACAATAAAGTATTCAAAGGTAGACAATTAATTAACACAGGGTTACAGTTCTTGTGCACTGCACTTCCTCTTATTGTCTTCTATAAATTCAACAATGCAGTACAGTTGTCATTTATGGCTTAATATTTCTACAAGGAAGATTCTCAACATACCGGTACTTTCCCTACTGAAATTACAGACAGAAAACAATGTGCTTTAAACTTGCACAAACTTACGTTTTTAAAGTTCCAGATGTCATCAGCTCTGTAACTAAGATAATCACTTTTCTTCCTCGAGCATTGACTTGTTCAAAGGAGTCATAGAACCTGACAATGTTAGGATGTTGTAACTCCTTCAACATTTCTGCTTCCTCACGGAAACGTTGCCTCTCACTTTTATTCCATTTCTTGTCCTGTAAGAAAAAAATATAACATACCTCAGTACAAGTCTAGATACCAAACACCACCCTACCACAGTCTTAGTTCAAATTTATGAGAGCCATAAGTTGCTAACAGTATATAGCATTTTATGTCCTACGACAGTATGTATCAAACGGTCTTGTGTAAAGCTTAAACTTATGCTGAATACTTCTATCAACTTCAATTTCAAAGACCCAAGGACATGATTAAATAGGAAAAACTAGGGACAAACCATTGCCCTTCAATTGTGACTATTGACCTTGAGAAGGTGCAATTGTGCGATGAGTTATGCATGCTGTATTAATGATGTCAACATTAAACATAAGTTCTATCTTGCAAGAAGTTTGGGAGATATTTACATGGGCTGAATGGGCTGAACATGTGATCTTATGTTGTGACCTTGACCTTGAGACAGACTTAATGTTACATTGGTTATGCTAGTCTTCTTGATGCGGCTAACATTTGATCAGATTTGTACGAAAATCCTGCAAGTCGTTTAGATGACACAGAGTGGTCAGGAAAGACTGACGGCTGGGAGACAATTCCTTATCAATTGTTTCATACAGTGTGTCTGCAGAAAGAGTTGCAATTAAGATTGATTTCATACCATTTCCCCCAAAATATTGACAATATGTATACTGTGGAAGTAGTGACCATTTAAAATTCTGTGTTGACATTGTGTATAACTGTAGAGGTAGCTACATTTAAAACTTCTTCCTCATACTGAATGCCAGGTTGATCTTGGCAAAGATTCCTCCAGACAAATACTTGCGCAATGCCAGGTTTTTCAAAATTCTCAAAGGCCTCAAACATAGAATGATTTGTATTACTGCTCGATTGTATCTTATGTCATGAAAAATTATAATGGAAGCAACATCTGTTTACAAGTAGTACAAATCTCATGAATTTACCTAGGCATGAGTAACAATATAGCTGTGGAATATGCACTGAACTCAGACATTAAATTTCAGCATTTGTAGATGAAAATTACCGTGTTTTGTCAGGACTGCTCAGTGCTTACTATACAAGTTTTTTATTTTTCATCTCTTAACAAACCCACAAATAAAGCAAACTTTGGTGTTCAGAATTGTTTTGCAGGCTGTAAGCACCTGCGGTTACTCAGAGGAATACCTTTTTATTTCGAAACTAACCTCAATATGTTGTATGTGAAAAAAATTGTGAGTAACATGAAAAGTTATAAACATCTTCATGAGCCATGATTATGCTCACTAATTTTAGATATATAATTAAAGTTTTTCTTGAAATTCCAAAATGACACACGCTATAAAGCATGCAAATATTGTTTTAAAGAATTCTTAAAATATGATTAGTAACAACCTATTTTGTGAATTGAGTCTTAGATATTTTCCAAATCCTACACTGAGCACAAATTATTTTAACTTCAACCGTAAGTGCAAATTATGCCTTAGCGTTTACTGAAATTGATACAAAATGCCTAAGAAATTAAATCGCTACATTTATTGCTGGTTAGGTGTTTAGTACACTGGTTATGCCAAGTACACTCCCTTTCTACAAGCAGCTGAACCTGAAGGCTGGTATGGGGTAGGATGGATGGATAAAAGAGCATACAGCCTGTTACTTGAGAGTAATGTGTCAATTTCTGGGTGCACACTGGGTAAAAACTTGTTACCATGTTCAAGCACATAAATACAGTTTAGTACAAGTACATGAACACTATAGAATGCAATAAAAGCGGCTGTTCAAATCTGTTGAACAGAGTGTTCCAAAACACCCATATTTAGGTTTGAGCAAACAGCTATATTTCTAAAATTAATGGCTAGTTTGTTCAATTGACATGTTCATGTTGAGAACGACCTTCTAACTTTTAATTGCCTTGACTGTAATTAAACCTTTACAACTTTACAACAAATTCGTATCATTTTATCACAACAACCTGGAAATTGTAAACTGTATTTTGGACATTATGTATTAAACAGCAACAAGAAGAGACAAGTGTTACCATGTTTTACTATTTAAAAAAATATTCAGCTATCTGGGAAAAACCAAAAACAAGTCACAAAACAACCAGAAAGAATGTTATCAGAAAATCTTTCACAACTTTTACATTCATCTAACTTCAATCCTTGACAATACATTTGTGGATATCATGTTCACATGAGGTCTTGTTAAACTGTTTTTTAATTGATCAAAAAGACAGACAGTAAAATCAATTTAGTCACAATGACATGGAAAAGGCTTGCAGCAGTTTTGACAGCATATTTTGACAAAATATGGAACAAATATCTACAACAGAAGTACGGAGATCCATGAAAAACATTACAGATATTGTTCTGTAATTATTTATATTGAAGTGTACCAATAACTGAAGTAAACCTTAACTTTATGAATGACTGATACTGTATAAAAGAACAAGACTACATACCATAAACTGTCAACAGATTGGTAATAATCAATGTGTATTCTCTTGCTTGAGATAAATTTTGTTATTTATCATCTTACAAACTTATGCAGAACTTAATATCTGGATCAAACAGATAGTATCGACAGAATAAACAATTAAGTAAATAAACTGAGATACCTGAAAGTAATCTGCACTAGTCTACATTGAAACATCAGCAATCAATTTTGATATGAATTGAATGGCAAACATGCACCATCAGTTAGGTTCAGACATTTACTTCATGTTCTTAATTAAAGGAGCATCCTTGAATTTCTGATGCATGTACAAAATCCTGTAATTATAAATTACATGAACAGAGTTCTGGCATTTAGATTCCTTCTGATGAATCTTGGTAATTCTGCAATTCGTCTGCTCAAAATTGTCAGACCTGTGCTCCATATAATCAGCTGAACCACTCTTGGTTTTTTAAAGGCCCACAGCCTCAGCAGATCTATGATTTTTTTATAAATGTATTAAGTGTAACTGCTGATCCACTGCATTTAATAATTAATCACTTCAATTCTATCCAGTAGTCATACCTACAGGACAACAAGGTCATGAAAACATGCCACTTTCAAGAATATAATAGATCAAGGTGTACAAAAAACATGAAAGAAGTTATCTTTCTCACGTTCACACACAGTGATGAGACCTGATGTCACATAAAACAATCAATCTATACAGTCATTTACAAGTAACGCCTTCGGAAGTCAACACTAACTGTCTCAATACAAAGTGAGCTGCTGATAACCACCAACTAGAACTGTCACAAGAGTGACGAATTATACCCCCACAATACAGCTTTGTCACAGAAGTATGGCAACCATAAGAAAGGAATGGCCACAAGGACATAGAGTTGAGTTATTATACAATAACTTGTGTAAATGTATTGTTTTAATAGCAAAAATACATTTTAAGTACAAGTGACCTTGACCTTGACCCTAGTGACCTTGACCCCCAAATTATTTTTTTGGCTTAAAACAATCTAAAAACTAAAAATAAATAAAAATCTATTTTTAGTAACAGTGACCTTGACCTTGACCCTAGTGACCTTGACTCAAAATATTTTTTTTTGCTTAAAAGACTAAAAACTAAAAATAAATAAGAATCTATTTTTAGTAACACTGACCTTGACCCTAGTGACCTTGACCACGAAATTTTTTTTTTGCTTAAAACAATCGAAAAACTAAAAATAAATAAAAATCTATCTTTAGTAACGGTGACCTTGACATTGACCCTAGTGACCCAAAGCTTCCTCTCCACGCAAGCTACCTACACACCAAGTTTCATTACAATTGGTCACTCCTAACTCAAGTTATTGAGCGGAAACCATTTTTCTATTTTTAGTAACAGTGCCCTTGACCTTGAACCTAGTGACCCAAAATGCAATCCTAAGCTTCCTCTCTACACAAGCTACCTACACACTGAGTTTGATTGCAATTAGTCACTCCTAACTTGAGTTATTGAGCGGAAACCATTTTTCTATTTTTAGTAACAGTGACCTTGACCTTGACCCTAGTGACCCCAAATGCAATCCAAAGCGGCGTCTCCACGCAAGCTACCTACAGACCAAGTTTCATTGAAATCAGTCAAGCCTTTCATGAGTTATCATCCGGAAACTGTTTTACAGTTCAGAGTCACTGTGACCTTGACCTTTGACCTACTGACCCCAAAGTCGAACTTGACCTGTATTTCATTAAGTTGCACGTGTGTACCAAAAATTATTCAAAAGGGTAAAGTCGTTCATGAGTTATCATCCGGAAACGAAAACCAACAGACCGACCGACCAACCAACCGACCGACCGACAAGCTCACTCCTATACCCCCCCCAAACTTCGTTTTGTGGGGGTATAATAATTATTAAGAACCAATTTACTTCAAACTCTTTCAGAATATTGCAAATTAATTCTAAAATTCTGGTTATGTGGAAAGAATTTGTTCTGTCTTAGAACATGTCATTAAAGGTTGCTATGAAATCTATGTGAATTGAATTATACATGCAACCTGTTCAAAGTATTGATCTTAAATCTCAATGGATTTAAGCACGAATGACGGTTTTCCTCAGTTACACTATTATTAAACTGTTACTGTTACAGAACAAGATTACTCTATATTGCCCATCTGACTATCATTGTACTTTAAAAAGAAAGTAAGTAAAAAGGTCATAAGCAAGGTTAGTCACAGGAATTTTGGAAATTAGTTTGCAAAACTAAACAAACAGTCCAGATTTCATCTCTCTTTAGCTTGAAAAACAAGAACTAGGCCAAAGGTCAAGGTCAAAGTCAAAATCTGCATGTATGCAAAAAATCTGAACATCTATGACAGGGCTTCATGCAAGAACCATCCCTGCCAAGTTATATCATCATTAACCTAGTAGTTTCAGAGAGGGACGCCAGATTGAATAGCTCACTCTGGCACTTTGAGCCAGGCCAGTTAAAAAAATCCTTGACAGAGTTATGTTCTCTTGCCTACAGATGGGGGTAATTATGCAAACAAGTACTCCAACTTTCAAAGCAATATCTCTAAAGGTTAAGTCAATAGTGGATTTTACCCCTATTCAATGTATTTTCTAAGTAAAAAAGGGGCATAATTCTGAAAAAACCTGTTCAGAGTTATGTACTCTTGCCAATGGATGGAAGTTATGATGGTAAATAAGTATGGTAAGTTTAAAGCAATATCTGCAATGATTTTGAAATAAAGTTAGGTGATACGAAAAATTTAACCAAGCTCAATGCACTTTCTAAGTCAAAAAATGGGCCATAATTCTGACAAAAACCTTGACAGAGTTATGTACTCTTGTCTGTTGATGGAGGTTATGATGGTAAACACATATGGTAAGATTAAAAGCAATACCTCTGATGGTTTTGAAATAAAAGTGTGGTGGTACTAAAAACTTAACCAAGGTGTGACACCAATGTGGAGGCGAGGATAGCTCCACATTTCATTGAAAAGTCAAGCTAAAAATTGTGCCAAATGTAGTGTTATCAAGGAAACACTATCGGAGGTCATGGTGACCTTAACCTTAATCAACAGACCCCCAAAAACAATGGGGTTCATCTACATGTTGCAGGGAACTTCTGAGCAAGTTTGATGGAATTTGAATGAAAACTGATCCATAAAGCAGTATCAGGGAAAATCTAATGGAGGTCACTGTGACGTTTGACCCACGGACCCCAAAAGCAATAGGGATCATCTAAAAGCTGCATGGAACCTTCTGAGCAAGTTTGTTATATAGATCTCAATACATTGAGTGGAAAAAGGTTTCAAAGTTCCAGTCACTGTGACCTTTGACCCCAAAACCAATAGGGATCATCAACATATTGCAGGGAATCTTCTGAGCAAGTTTGATGGAAGTTGAATGAAAACTGTGACAGGTAAAGAAATATCAACAACAATTTTACTGAGATCACTGTTACCTTGACCTCTGACCCCAAAAACAATTAGGATCTTCAACATACTGCACGAGTTTGATGTAAGTTTAACTAAATTTTGACCTGTAGAGTGTCATTAAGGAAACACTATCAAGGTCTCTTTGATCTTTACCTGTGACCCATTGACCCTTTGAAGTTTGATGACTGTGGGTCATACTGATCCCAAGATATTGAGTGGAAAAGATTTTCAAAGTTGAGGTCACTGTGACCTTGACCTTTGACCCACTGATCCAAAAACAATAGGGATCATCTACATGTTGCAAGGAACCTTTTGAGCAAGCTTGATGAAAGTTGAATGAAAAATGTGACCTGTAGAGCATTATCAAGGGCAATCTAACGGAGGTCACTGTGACCTTGACCTTTGACCCACTGACACCAGAAGCAATAGGTATTATCTACATGTTGCATGGAACCTTCTGAGCAAGCTTGACGAAAGTTGAATGAAATTTGTGACCTGTAGAGTGTTATCAAGGAAACGCTATGACCCCAATAACAAACAGGATCATCTACAAGTTGCAGGCATCTGTATATGCAAGTTTTATGAAAGTGAAATGATGACCTAAAGGGTGTTATCAAGGAAAATTTTAGGCCAGACAGACAAACCACCATGGCATCAGCTCTACTGGACTTACAAAACCCAAATTAAGCACTTTTCAAGGCAAGGGCCGGTACATAACCCTACATAACTCGGGTGTTACAAGGCCATATACACAACAGGGCCCTATATCGCTCATCTAAATACATGTCCACTTGCCTGATGGGTGTGGTCAATTTTGACCCAAGAGGCATGATTTTAACAAAGTAGGTGGAAGACCACTAGACAATGTTGCATACCAAATAGGTTTTCCTATATATGTCTTTGTAAAACAAGTGACCCCCTGGGCATAGGCCTATGTAAAATCAAGTGACCCCCTGGAGGTGTCAATTTTGACTTGGGGCTCACAATTTGAACAATCTTGGTAGAGGTCCACTAGACAATGCCACATGCTAAATATTTAATCTCTAGGCCTTTTGGTTTCAGAGATTTTTTTAAAAGTTTTTCCTTTTTGTTGCCATAGCAACCAGAGTTCTGCATGGAATGGAATTCTTTTAACAAGTTTGATAGAGCTTTATGCAAGGAACATCCCTGCAAAGTTTCATCAACATTGGCCCAGTGGTAATAGAGGAGATGTTGTTTGAGAGAAATGTTGGACGGATGATGGACGGAATGCAATCCTAATAGCTCACTCTGGCTAAAAACTAAAATTTAGGTTCACAAGTTCTCCTCCAAATAAACATTTGTATTATGTGTTTCATGATTCCAGGTCTATTAGTAGCAGTGCATGTAACAAACTTGCCATATAAAATGCCTTATTTTGACTATGTCAATGGCAATAACTCTGGTTCTTCTGGTCCAAAATCAAAAATCTTATCCAAATAAACATGTTTGAAGTTTGGTGACTCTAGGTCCAATTAGTGCACACACAAGATTGGGGGCATACAAAGATGTAACTTGTGACTAACACATTAATGTTTTACAAGAAAGAAGGTCCGGACCAGATGATCATCTTAAAACTAGAAAAAGTATTATTGTAACATGGTAACATAAATTTCATTAGGCCATATTACACAAGATACGTCCAAAGTAAAATGTCAAACAATAGTCTTTCACTAATAATATTGTATCACATCCTGAAAATATGAAATATGCTTATAATAGTACATGTACCTGTAAACTACATTCAACTGAAACTGACCACTAAAACAGATTAACAGAGACAAGGGGCAAATACTCATCCTCCATGCATGACATTTTCATGCTTGATACACAGTCTGTAAAATTACCACTTATCCGACAGCCCATCCCTAATACACCATTTATTTTAATAATTTGTTATATGTTAAAGTTTTACTCCTTTCAAAAATCAAACACACAAATACAAATGGAAACAATTGGTTGATCTGCAGGGGTAATATCTTTCAAGCTGGTAGTGTAGTTCCAATTGTATATATTATCACACAAGACTAAACATCCAACTTGAAAGATAGGACAGTCTACACAGATCAACAGACTGTTAGAGGCATTCATTTCGTTATATATATACCCTTTATTTGCTTATATGGCTTCTAAAGTTATGTACAAGTACCACCATAAAGAAACAAAGAGGGTCATGATGGCCCTATCTCGCTCACCTGAATTAACAGAGACCATAGATCCGCAATACAGTCATGACCAGATCTGCATAATTTCTGATAATACAGACAATAACTATGGTGGTCATTTCTGGGCAGCAGTAAAATAGAAAGCAAAACTCTAATTTCCATATTGTACAGTCATGTAAGATACAGATTACACTTGAATGCCTGAATTTTTTTCTCTCAGAGATAAGTTTATTTCAAATGACTAAAGCGAGAATTTGATGAGCTAAGTGATCTGGCTAGGAAATAAAGAAGTAAATTTCACAGACTATGATGGTGTTATTTTACTTACAACTGTAAATTCCATTTTTTCCTACCAGAAGAAAATCAAGTCAATTTTCCCCGTATTTCCATATTATATCATTGAAATGTTTATTTTAAACTTTTGTTAAGCAGTGCTGTTTCCTCTGTGTACATGTATCTTAGTACAGAATATTCGTAATACAATACCATTAGAAATTAAAAGATCTTTCAAAGCGAACATAACACATTTCGTTTCTGCCTTACTACTTAGAAAATCTGTTATCATTCGTACGTTTGCTTATACATAGGTAATCATTCAATATTTGCAAGGGCCGTGGGTTTGAAACCCATCCTGAGAATAGCCTTTTCCACATTTCATTTAATTACAATTTTTTCCTGTCAAACTGATCATAATTCAATAGCAGGCGGTGAGGTGAGACTTGGTGCTTAAGTCATTAAATGACACAATATTTCAAAGGTAAGGTCACCAAAACTGATTGATAAGTTTGATGAAATAGCTTGATCATCTATAAAATCAACTTATCCCCAGCCTGTTTATGACCCAGTTTTAATATTACCTCAAGTACATTAAGAGAGGAAAAATTCAAAATGGCCCTATATTGCTCACCTGGGTACCACTGGCTTCAATACAAAGTCATCAATTGTGTCGCAGAAACGGTCATTTTGACCTATGGTCCTGATCTGAACAATATTCGCTATATTATAAATATCTAAGCTCTGGGCATTGTAGTTTTAGATAAGAGTATTCTTTAAAGCTTTTTCCTTTCTGTTGCCATGGCAACCAGAGTTCTGCATTGAATGGTATTCTTTGAACTTTACTTAGTAGAGCTTCATGCAAAGAACATCCCTACCTAGTTTCATCAGCATTGGTTTAGTGGTTTCACAGGACATGTTGTTCAAAGGAAATGGTGGACGGACAGACGTACAACAGACGCAGGACAGTGAACGTTCCCAATAGCTCACTTTTTATTACCTTTTGAGCATTCCCAGGGCTATCTACTATATGCCAGGTGAGTCAACTAGATCACCAGGTAGAGGTTCATACAAGGAACATCCCTGCCAAGTTTAAATTCAGAGATTCACGTCATTTAAAGCAACTGCTGATGAAGAATGACGATGACGACAGACATCAAACAGTCACAATAGCTTGTGCCCGAAAGTAATCGCCTATTGCTCTTCCTTGCCATTTGACATAAAAAATCATTTAAAAGCATACTAGAGTAGGCAAACATTGTCAAAAAATAAGCTTTAAACCACTGTTCTACATATCTAATCTGCTTTGTCAACTATGTATATATTGACAGACAGCAAGGTTACATTATGCCTCAACGAGTATAGAAATGTCTTTAACAACGTTCATCTTCACAGGACTAACAACAGAACGTAAGACTGTAGCTTCTGTTAGTACATTAGTTTCCAGGATCATCTACATGTATAACATTGGCCTCATCTCTGAAGAATGGAACTTTGTAATGTAATATAATCATGATATATTCAAACCAGCACTGAAGACTTACAACAAGTACTGCCTTCCCTCCAAGACCTCATATCCATGGTCCGTTTTCCAGACCTTGAGAGTTGATGCCTGTTGTTGCAAATACAATCAAAGCGCTGTGAGCGCTGAAGGCCTGGGGGCTATAGGTTAACTCCCCGAAAAACAACTTTTGACCTACGTGTTTTGCGCTGAACCTTACCTAAAGCGCGGGTCGAAATGTGTAGAGGACGACATTCAATATATGACACAGACTGAATGATTCACAAATATATGGGTGGCAGGGAAGTTTGTTTTATTATAAAACGTACGTTAAATGAAAAATAATCACATGGTCAACATTATAAATTGTTTAAACCAATACGATCTGCGCTTTGTACAACTTCAAGCGATATGATCTGATGATGTGGATCGAAAATTATTGTGTACCAATGACAAGGCCTCAGGGCTCGATTTAGCACTGGACCGTTGGCCCGTGTCCAGTTAAAAAGCCCACGGTCCAACTGACCGTCCAGTAAGCTGGTCCGCCGGTCCACTTCAAAAATGAGATGACAATGGCACAAATCTTTGTCAGGGGTTTATTGAAAAAATTAATAACGTGCTTTCTGATTTGTCACCGACACCCATCTATAACGAATTGAAATCGAGTTTTATACACCCCCAATCGCGCCAAATAGCGTGACTTAGAACTTGTACGGAGAAATATTGCGGGGGTTAATAAAATCGCCGTACTTGACGTGTGATTGAACGGGTTTACGAGATATTAAATTTTAATTCTTTTCCATAGATATTTATAAACACGCGTTTTTTGTGTGTCTTTTATACATTTTAAATTGAAATTATAGGCCAACCGACGTACATTTGTGTAGCGTTTTCGATATATTGTATCAACAAATACTCGTGACATTATCTCATCCAAACTAATATTTTTATAATCCAAAGTCAACAAGTACTTGTACATGTCTTAAACTGTCAAAGTATATCTGTCTTTTTAATGCCACGTGCTTTACTAAGATCAAAGAAACTTGACTAGCGCCGACAAGCGTCGGCGATCTTCTTTGATCTCGTGACACCTGCGCCTTTATCTCTATTATTAACAGAAGTTTGCAGCAAAACGGGTCGTACCGATTATACCTCGAACGAGGTTGGTGGACCTAATAAGCACAATTACAAACAAAAGTTTGCAGCAAAAATGACTTCATTCGGCAAAGGTTATTCATTAAAATGAATATAAGAAAATTGTTACTGGAAAAATTCGACTGTCACAGTTGCTGAAAAAGAGCACAATAAATGGCAAAGGAAATACGGACACGCTGAAACTGGACGATTTTGTAACAAACAGAACAAATTACTCCGGTAGTTTTGTTTTAAATAAACAACATTCGGAACTATTTAATTGTTAGAGAAATAAGTTTTCGCTTTCATCAATCAGTGGTATCTCATAGCTTGGACCAGGGTCCGTATATTACGTGTAATATACGGACCCTGCTTGGACTTGCAAACAATTTTAAAATTGAAAGAGTTAATTTTGTCATCCTTTATGACAGGCCATATATTTCACACCTACCACGAGTGACAAATGCACAGTGAAACATAAACTTTGACCAATTACGGCGGATATTTCACGGAAATAAATATTTTACATATACATTGAGGTTCAGAAAAAAAATAATTTTTTGAAACGATGATATCAAAAACGCAGTAATAGTATAGCGGCCGCGGATTCGCAATGAAAATACCGCGGCGGCGATGTGTGAATCAATCCTTGGGATTCAAAGAATCTAATTGTAACAGATCGCTTTTACAGGTGTATTTTATCAACATTTTAATTACATGATGTAATAAAAAAGTCACTCAGAAATACGAAGAGAAACGCGATGGTCCCGCGATCGATATTTTCACTCAAAACTCCACTCGAGGTGACGTTATTTTTTTGGCAGTGGCTAGAGTTACGGTACCGTAACTCTAGCCTCCGAGTCTAGAGTTACGGAAGTTCCGTATCTCTAGCAAAACCCTATGAGGAAAGGCTAGAGTTACGGAAGTTTATAAAGGGATGTATATTGCTTTAATGTATGCATGATAATGTATTGTAAACTTAAATATTTTACCACTATTCGTGAATAAACTGATATAATGTATATACGACAATTTCACAGGCGCCATTTTGTTTATACTTAATATGTTGATAATACCGGAAAAATCATTGTCATGCTGTATACTCTTGCACATAGTTACGTGTTCTGTTTGCAAACAACGTTAACAAAACAATTGTAAGACCAAGAGAAGAAAAATATTAGAATTCTAAGAGCAAAAAAACGAAATTAAGATTTATTTTTAAATTCAACAGCTGTACTTTCGATCACAATTTAAACTTAACTTAATCTTTTCTTTTTTTGCCACGATTTGAGTGCCTTTTCGTGGTGTGGCTTCGTGGTGTGTGTGCGTGTGCGCGTGTGTGTGTTGGTGGTGTGCACTTCTGGGTGATGTGGGGTTCGTTTTGGGGAGGCTGCGTTTTTGGTACGTGGCATTCCCTGTTTGATATTATTTTTGTGTTTAGATGCAGTCAGAAAATTAAATACAAAAACAACATGTGTAAACAACATATTTTACTTAACTTCTATCATGCTCTTCACAAAATGTGATATGATTGTAAAGACGAAGATAACGATATTTCCGCCAATGTATTATAAACTACCAAAATGGCGGCTACGAAGTCGCTGCATTTGCCGACAGATCGGTTTATTCACTATGACTGGTGAAATATTTAAGTTTACAATACATTACCATGTATATTTAAAGCAACATACATATGCCTTTATAAACATCCGTAACTCTAGCCAAGCCTCATAGGATTTTCTAGAGATACGGAACTTCCGTAACTCTAGACTCGGAGGCTAGAGTTACGGTACCGTAACTCTAGCCACTGCCTATTTTTTAATCATGTTTATGCACAGTGAATTTATAGTTTTTATTGATACAAATATTTTGGTCCAGGTCAGTTGACCTCGGGCCAAGTGAAGTCTAGATGAGGTGGACCGAAGGTCCAATCAAGTTTTCAGTCCCAAGTCGAGCCCTGGGCCTTGAAACAGAAATAAACAAAGCAATACCAGCAATGAAATATAAATACAGTACTGTACAATGTGTATAACAGAGAAAACCAAAAATGATTCTGGGTTACCTTGTAGTTGTAATCGGTGAAACCGTTCACTGGGCCTCGACATGCAGCGTCCTCGATAAATGGCGGGTGAATTTGATCACGTTAGTTCCTTCTCGGGAATGTACGTAAATTATATCTTTTTTTAGAGACATTTATTTTTAGGTAAATATATATGTAATCGTCAGAATAACAAAGTTGTCAATGAAATAACATCGGAAGTTTGAAAATCAAACTACAAACTCTTATATCCAGCTTGCAGGCACGTTTTGCAAATTTCCGTAAATATCTGTACTTTTCCGTGATATGCATATGATTATCTTCCGTAATCAGCTAACAGCGCATTAATTTCTAAAACAGAAAAAATGTGTAATGCAGCCCGTAAGCTATATACCTTCCTGCAGTCGCTTGAAGATTTATGTACTATTTTTATTTGTAACATGTTCTTATCATATCGGCATTCAAACAGAAGATTGATCTGGTCTGTCTTTGCCTACTTTGCAAGCGCATGTTTACAGTTGTTATTCGCACATAGCACGGCCCCTAAAATTCTTGCAGGGTTTGAAATGTGGTATACTAACTTAGGCCTTGGGGACTTTCAGTCCCCAGGCCAAAAATGAAAACCTTAAAAAAGCATTCAAAATTTTGATCATATTTTAAAATTTAAGAGAGTACTACCATACAAAATAGATTTTAATACTATATACCTGAAGTTCACACCAAGCCACAGCTACACCTGTGTCTGTATCCAAACCCTTGTACACAGTCTTGAAAGAACCTCTTCCTATTTCAATATCAAATTTGAAAAATCTTCCATTTTCTGACTGTGCAACTGCCTTTTCCTCCACCTCATCTTTCCTTTCAGCATTTGAATCCTTCTTATCATCCTCGCTTTCTTTTTTCTCACCATCCCCATCCTTCTTGTCTATCGGGGACTTTTCTTCCTTTTTCTTTTCATCTTTATTATCATCAGTTTTTCTAGGAATAATAACGGCATCCTTTTTAGTTTCAGATTCAGTATTCTGGGATCCAATTCCAGAATCTGTAGTACCAGTATTACTTTCTTTACTATCTGATTTTACCAGCTTTACTTCAGACAGAGTCCTAATGATAGATGTATCAGAATCGCCCACCGGTATTTCAACCACCGTAGTAGTTTCATCTATAGTAACAGACTTTTTCAATTTGTTTTTGGCTTTAACATCTGATCTCTCTTTACTTGAATCAGTCTTTATTTTATCACATTTTTCTGGTTTTTGGTCACTTGAAATGTTATTCTCATACTGAGAAGGATTTTCTAAATCTTTAGTTACAAGAGGTTCAACTCCATCCAACTCTTGTTTAGCCAATACAGTTTGTGCATTATTTTCCTTTTTCGTTTCACTCATCTCTGAAGTTCCACTTTCTGTATGATCTGAATCATCCTCAAAAGTATCAGTTGGAAGACTGTAAGACCTTATCCTCTTATTTATCTCTATTGCACGATCATTCTTTTCTGCTACGCCTGAACCCACTGGAATCCTACTAGGTAAACAATGCATCTGTTTCTTGCCAGACAATTTATCCACTTTATCTTTCCCTTCTATCTTAATAGTTGTGTGTTCGGATATACTTCGCCTGTCCCGTCCACTTACAACTTTTGATATTTTGAATCTAGAATTTGCTATATTTGCTTTAATAACACTATTTTCTGGCGACTGTGACAATCTTTCTGGTCTATGTGGTGTGTTTTGACGATGACTTCCTTTCTGGCCCATTTCCACTGATGAACGCTTCACTTTAGACTTGTGGCCTCTATGCTGTAATCTTGGTGAATCAGCCATCTCCTCCTTTTCAGTACGAACAACATCGCCATTAAATGATGGAGTGGCTGAAGAATGCTTGCTCATTCTTATACTAATCTATTCTGACTATAGTATATTCAACCAATAAAAAGGTTAGTCACCTGAAACCAGAGTCAGGTTAACAAACCTATTGAAATAAAAAAGTACATATTGAAACGTCAAGCTACAATGTCAAGCAGAACTCAATTTTTCCCTTAGACATGGCACAAGTGGTGGTCTGGTTTAGTAACCGTTTATAATATTAATTCAATTAAGCAAATTTATTTCACTCAAAAGTCCTGTCAACACGAAAATAAAGAACAGAAAAAATCGACGATAAAAGTCTTTTTCTAGGCCTTCTTTCACAAAAACGTCACTTTTAATCGGTATGCACTATACTACAAAATAGATTCGACAACAACTTATAATCATCATGACATTTTCTCCTGATGGTCAGGTCATGTCATAATTTTCACGAGACAAGTGACATTTTCCGTTTTAACTCTATACAACAAACGTACTAAACTTCTATTTTATTAACAGTAACAAGATTATCATTCCAGAAATTGTTTTTATCATAATAATAAAACTGTCCTTGAGGCAATATGCCGTTAATTCCGACAATATTCCATTCTTTTCCTCCGTTGGTTCAATACACAAAATAATCTTCAAGCGTTAATGAAATTAGTGCGATAACGCGCATAAATATTGAAAACTAACATCTTTATTTGAAGAACTGACACCGTAGAACAGATTGCAAAATAAACAACTTAGCTATTGTTAACAGAAATTCCTAATGTATTTCTTTTTATAGGCGAAAATAAAGGGTGTAATTTTCGTTCGATCTTAGAACTATTTGTTTAGATGTTATTAGCCGGATACTGAGTCATAAATCAAATACATTTACCTTTCTGCACAGACAAACATCATTCTGTTTTGTGATTAATGTCAACTTTGCCGAGCTGTAGAATGAACAAGGCTACGCAATGTCATTGATATTGTATTGTACTGGCTTTAGCTGCACTGTGTAGCTTGGCTGCTACCTTTTCTCATAAATCGGAGGATTCATTCCTCTGTGATGGCTATAAATAATTACTTTATTCACCTTGCATGGCATATTAGGGTTTTATCGTTGGTACCGGTTTCCCAGAAACGCCCCCAGAAGAGTTTAGTTATTTTAGGTTTCGGGGGATAGTGCAAGATACAGAAAGCGTCCCAATTCCAGAGACACCCCTGGTTCTTTATCATGCCAGGTTTTCACCTAGTACATGGGACCTCGGTTTTTAAGTCTCATCCGAAAGACTGTTAGTAATTTTAGTTGGTCAGCCCTGGGAATCGAACCCACAACCCCGAGATTACATATCTCGTGCTCTACCTATTGAGCTATCCGGGCTGACTGATTATTCACCTTTGAAAACTCAAGAACTTAAATAGCGGGTCGTACCGATGGTAGGGATACAGAAAGTCCCACTTCCAGAAAGGACCAGTCCTAAAGGCCCATTTTTCAAAGGTACCGGAAAGGCCCACATGAATGGTACCAGAAAGGCCCATTTTTTGGATACTGTATGATGTGTTTTAATTATATGTTTTTTTTTAATTTTGAATCTTTTGTTTTAATGCTGATTATTATTTAGTGAATAAATGTGTTTTTATCATGTTTTTTTTTTTAAACTTTGTTGTTAATTCTATATTTGTTAAGAATGTTGGTTATTTCATAAATGTTATAATTGTTATTTTTGTTAATATCTTTTTATTTGTTTGTGAAACAAACAAATTTACTTACCGTTTTCCGAAGCCTAATCCTTAAGTACCAAATCTGAAAGTAGCTCCGGCACGTCAGTCAGCATATAATCCCAAATTATGATTCTTCATTTTTTTAATTATGTTGTTGCTTCTGTATTCTGTTATTTTAATAAATGTAAATTTATATGAAAAAAAATCATTCATTTCACCATTGTTATTTTTCTTATGCACCTCATTGTTTGCTATGCACTTTGCACTGTTTGTTGTTTTTTCCTTTACATTTTGGTTGTATATATAATAAATTGTGTGCATATGCTATTTTAGTCTTTTATTTCCCTAAGTTACTATTTAACATAGAAAATTAAACTGATCCTTTCTGGTATGGGCCTTTCTGGATTTGGGCCTTTCTGGTACTGGTCCTTTCTGGAAGTGGGCCTTTCTGACGCCCATTCGTACCGATTATAGCCTCTGTAGAGCTTGGTGGACCTGATAAGCAAAATTACAAACAAAATTTGAAAACTTAAACTCCATACAGCCATCAACATAACTTACACTGCAATGGCTTCAAACGTAAACTGACCTTTACATAGTTTACACAGTTCACACAGTAGGAGGCCGGATATGGTCCCATATAAGCTTATAATTATCTTGTTAGACCTTTGTTAGTGTCTTCTTTTTCTTCTTCAAACTGCACTCCTTCAATACTTTGCAGATTACGTGCAGTCGCTGGTAACAAGGGTTGTTAAGAGGTGTTTGTACATACTGACTATATACATGTATGTGAAAAAAGTAAACTAGGGGATTTAAAGTATTAAGTTAAAACTTTGTACATTGGATGCTGTTGAATAACTGATGACAGGGACAATGACAGGCACAGTGAATGACTTTGAAGGAGTCAACTGTGGATACTTTGTTTGCGACATAAAGCAACATGTTCCACTGAGTTACTGTTCTGGGATAAAAAAAAGTATTTATAAGAACCTTTGGATGTTTCAATATGTCTGAAGCTGTATATGTTACTATGCCTTGTTCTGGAATCAGTTGGTATAAATAAGGTGTGCCCAATATATGTGTACATTTTTGTATAGCGACAGTATGATGTACAATTCTATAAAACATAATCAGTCGAGGTCTTGTTCTTCTGACCTCTAATGATGGTCGGTTCAGATTATTTAACATATTTGAATCTGAGCTTGTGTGGGATTTACCTATACAACAACAACAACTATGGTAACGATTGGTGACAAATCTTGTGGCTCTTCTTTGAACTATTTTGATTTTATTTATTTGAATTTTGGTGTATGGGTCCAAAACTGTGGAAGGTCTTACTATAGCTTTATATGCATGTTCTTTCATTTTTGAAGAATTATTTTTCAAGTTTCTGCGGAGAAAACCGAGTGACTGATTAGCTTTGTTGGTAATTTTGTTTATGTGTGTATCCAATTTTACAATATTTTGGAGTGTCAAGTATTTTGATTATTCTACTTTTTCTTAGACGTGATTATGTAATTACTGTTCTGGGATAAGTTTATAAGAACCTTTGGATGTTTCATTGCCTGTCTGCTCCTTCAAAGCTTCACTGTGCCTGTCATTGTTTTGCTTCCTTTGACATGATTATGTATTTTATAATAAAATTGAATGGGATTCTTTTTCTGTGTTATACTAAAGATGTTACATTTATCATGATGGAAGTGCATAAAAACAAAAATTAACGGGATGCCACGTCCAAAAAAGCCCCAAAACGCCCCCAGCACCCAGAAGTGCACACCACCACACACATCACACACCCCCACACACACACCACACACACACTATACACCACCCCCCACAAGCAAGGAAACAGCGATAAACCAATCTTGTTCCCACTTGTTCTCAAGGTTTGCTTTTTTTTTTATGAGCTTTTGTGTTTTACTCCTGCCTTTTGTTTCCTTGCGTGTGTTGGATTCCCTAGCAGGGTTCTTTTTTTCATGTCCTGTGACTTTGGACGGTGGGGGTAGAGGAGGTTGGGTGCGCCCACCGGTTTAGCCCCCAGTGGTGTTTTTGCCACTGACCGTTCCAAAGGCCGCCCCCCAGTGTTCCTTTAATTGTTCTTTTTCCTCGTGTGTTTGCTTTGTATGCTAGTGTGTGTTGGTAGTGTAAGTGTGTGTGTGTACGTGTTGGGTGGGTGTGGTGGTGTGTGTGTTGTGTGTTGTGGTGTCTTCTGGGTGCTGGGTTCTTTGGGGGCGCTTTGTCTGGCTCCTTTTTTGTTTTTACCAGCAGCTTCTAGATCAGACTTAAGAAGTACAGCATCAGTTAAACTTTTAATTTCTCTATATATTATGCTATCGTCAGCAAAATGTCATAAAGTGCTAAGTTGTATGTAGTCGGCAAAATCAGTTATATAGATCGGAAAGAGGATTGGACCCAGAACTGTGCCCTGGGGACACCTGAGGTTACAGACACCTTTTCTGACATTTCGCATTCCAGGACAACTGGCAGACATCCAGTTAAGAGCATTACACGTTATACCATAACATTTCAATTTATGCAGTAGATGTGTGTGAGGTACTTTCTAAAATGCTTTTGCAAATCCATTATTGTAATATCTGTTTGAGTGTTCTTATTATGGGTCTGACTAATTGTCCTGAATGAAGAAGATAAGCTGAGTTTCACACGAACGTGAAATCTAATACCATGTTGTAAATCATTAAGAATGTTGTTTCTTTCCAGATATTATATAACTAGAAATGACATGTTCCAGTATTTTACAGCAGATACATGTTACAGGAGATTGGCCCGTAGTTAATGGTGTCGTGTTTATCTCGGTTTTGTGACGCCCTTTCGGAGGAAAAGGCAAGACATAGGGATCGCTTTGTCCGTCACAAAAACTTAACGTTGGCTATAACTTTGCCATTTCTTAAGATTTCTTCATCAAACGTTCAAATTGCATTGCTTGTGAAAAAAGGGTCGTGTTGCCGCCAAATTTTGTAGGTCAAGGTCACATTTGACAGAGTTATGCCACTTTTTGTACTTCGATTTTGTCACGAAATTATTGGTTAATCTGAAAAAATGTAAAAGGGCGACACAAAAACAAAAATAATATCAAACAGGGAATGCCACGTACCAAAAACGCAGCCTCCCCAAAACGAGCCCCACAGCACCCAGAAGTGCACACCACCAACACACACACACACACACACACGCACACGCACACGCACACGCACACACACAACACACAATCATGTACACACACAAACATACACTACCAACACACACTAGCATACAAAGCAAACACACGAGGACAAAACGAACAATTAAAGGAACACAGTGGGGCACCGCCTTGGAACGGTCAGTGGCAAAAACACCACTGGGGAGCTTAAACCGGTTTATGGTGCGCACCCAACCTCACTCTTACCCCCACCATGTTCCAAAGTCACAGGACTTGTGTGCTGTGGGGCTCGTTTTGGGGAGGCTGCGTTTTTGGTACGTGGCATTCCCTGTTTGATATTATTTTTGTTTTTGTGTTCTACTGGACACCCATCTAGTTTAACGACAGGGCACACAGTTTTATTATCTGTGTTATTTGTATCTTTGATAAAAAAAGTAACTTGTTGGCCTCTTCCAATTTGCACAGGTTTACACATTTTGATATTGAACACACGGTTCCGTTTTTGGCCCTGTCACATGCTTCAAAGATATCAACCTGAAATTTAGTGAAGTTGCCAGATTCCTTTCTTTGCTTTAACTGTCGCTTTGAATGGAAGACAGTCAGAATAGTCTCATTTCAATCATTGATTTCCCAAGCTAAAATATGTGGTTCAGTAATGTTGAATAGGAATAAAAAGCATAAAATATTCTATGTTCTTGTTATGAGATCAATGCCAGTGCAGTGTGGTATCCTTGGTACACGAATTCCACACTGCCGCTCTTTCACATTTTCAAGTTGCTTAATATAAGTTATAACAACTTGTCTTGCCATCTATTGTAAATAGATAGTAAAGTGTATAGTTCAAATACTTGTACAGCTAGCACTGACGTAAATCATGTATAACACGAGTTTAGAAGATGAAGTGGTGCAGGGGTAGGATGTCGGGATTATCATGGGTGCTGTGGGGCTCGTTTTGGGGAGGCTGCGTTTTTGGTACGTGGCATTCCCTGTTTGATATTATTTTTGTTTTTTTGAATTCTGGCAGAGGCATTTGAACGCAATCTCCATAGTCCTTTATTTATGCATGAGTACTGGTTAGAACTCCAGGAAACAGTCATCAAAAGTGCTTAATATAAGATTGCAAAAACTATATCTACAAGCGATGTAAAATAAATGAATAAATACAGGCAAATTCAGTGAATTTATATCTCCGCCAAATGTAGCAAATAGCTGAAAAAGAACAACTGGAAAGTGTATTGGTCTGTCTGTTTCAGAAAAAAAGCATTTTTAAAATCTCACCACCCCACTGGGGCCTCATCTCCGAAGAGATATTTTATTTCTTCAACTTACAATCATAAAGAACTTAATTGTAGTAATTAAATTAAATATGTACTACTACTTTCAGACAACAAGAATTCTTAAAAACAAAAATAATATCAAACAGGGAATGCCACGTACCAAAAACGCAGCCTCCCCAAAACGAGCCCCACAGCACCCAGAAGTGCACACCACCAACACACACACACACAATCATGTACACGCACACACATACACTACCAACACACACTAGCATACAAAGCAAACACACGAGGACAAAACGAACAATTAAAGGAACACAGTGGGGCACCGCCTTGGAACGGTCAGTGGCAAAAACACCACTGGGGAGCTTAAACCGGTTTATGGTGCGCACCCAACCTCACTCTTACCCCCACCATGTTCCAAAACAAAATAAACAAACAGGAATTCCCCCGTACCAAACGCGCTCCCAAAACCCCCAACCCGAAGCCACCATCTTCAAACAAAGTCACAGGACAGTGTAAATAAAAGTAATCCCTGCTAGGTGAATCTCTAACACACGCAATGGAAACAAAAGGCATGGTATGTAAAACACAAAAATGCTCGTGTATAAATATATAAAAAGCAAACCTTGAGAACCAAAAAACGTATGTACTCAATGCCTTTGCAGAAGGCAGAGCACCAAGAGAAACACCCTTAAGGGCCCGACGAAACAGGCCAGAGGACAGAAATCAAAACAGTTTCGTCCCAGTGGGATTTAAAAACTGCCCATCACAGAGTCCTCCCCCTCTTCCGTCAGACACAATCAAAGAGGGAAGCATAGCGTCCAACTGTAAACGGGTTGAACACCAAACATGCGGTGTCTTAAGTTAACATGTCTTAAGTTTATATATAGAATAATTATATAAGAAAAGCACTGCATCCTCTTAAGGGCCTCATTTCTGTAAAAATCCAATTTATAAACGTTCTGTTGTTAGAGAATACAAAGTTGATGATATGTGCCAAACAAAATAATATTCTGACAAGCCTTTTCATGAAAAAAGAAGCATTTTTAAAGTTTCACCACCCCATTTGGACCTCATCTCTGAGGGGTAATTCTTTTTCAGCATCTCACAGTGATACAGGACTCAGTTCTTATCAGTTTAATTAAAGCAGTACTATTGAGAAAACAAAAATGTTTAAGTTTCTAAATATAGTATTAAAGAAAAGCACTACACCCCCTTAATGGACCTCATTTCTAAAAAAATAGTCAAGAAGTGTATGTGTGTGTGTGTGGGGGGGGGGGGGGGGATATTAGAAAGATAGATCATTAAATTATTTGGGCCAATTACAATTTAATTTTGATAACCGGTTCCAGAGAAATAGAATTTCAATGTTTTTATATTGAATATAGAAGAAAATTACAATTAAAGGACAATAACTCTGGAGATACAAATCCGATCTTAGCGAAAGATACTATTGTACACTTATGTTAAGTTTCATGAAATTCTATCCCTTGGTTCTTGAGTTCTGACTCCGGACGGACGGATGGACAGACGGATGGACAGACGGACAACGCCAAAACAATATACCCCCGCCTTTTGCGGGGGATAATAAACTAAAGTAATTACATGGGATGGTGGTGTGTTTTACCGAACTCCTGTTCTAGTGGAGAAAAAGGGACTTTAACTATACTACTGCTACCAAAAAAACAAAAATAATATCAAACAGGGAATGCCACGTACCAAAAACGCAGCCTCCCCAAAACGAACCCCACAGCACCCAGAAGTGCACACCACCAACACACACACACACACACACACGCACAAGCCGTCTTCATTGTCTGGTGTAAAGTTCTGATTTAGGCTTGTGTCTATGCACCTATTTACGTAAGAGTAAGTCGGCGGTGTCCCATTGAAGATCAGACATTGTATTGGACTATGTGCATGGGATCGTGCTGTAAAAACTTGACAAAAATTCGGTGCAGTTTTCGATTTTGTCAATATCTTTCTGGATATATGGATCCGAGACTGACGACAAACATTCCGAATTAGGAAGGACAATAGTATAATAACAGCTTCTTTAGTTATTTTCCTCGAAGAGTATGAATTCCTTTTCAAAAACATTAATCATGAATTCTGACTTTACGTATTTAGATGTTAGGTGAAACTTTTACCTCAAGAAAAGTAGCTTCATTTAGTATACTTGTTAATTTTACTTTTTCACTCGAAACATGTGCGATATGGCTTCTTCTAACGAAGCTCAATTCTGTCCCCGCTCTGCCAGGCTGTTAAAACCATTTTGTAATAATAAATATCTTAAGCAGAATGTATGCATCTATTTAATGAATCAGTCAGCTGCAAATAACCCTAAATTATAATTTACAGTTGCAGGGGAGGTCAATTATGCAAAACAGAAAAAGAAGATGCCCCGAAAACGGACCCTCGTGGTATTGTTGAAGTCACAGGTGTCGTAATAGATGACACCCCATCAACAACTATTCGTTGTGTTATGTTGTGAAGAAAAAAAAGATTACTACCAGTGATACCATAATGTACAAGTACATGTATACACATTTGATTGACTGGCTGTGGGCTGAACTTAGGCTTCGGGAATGAGAAGCGAACATCCACTTTCTAAACTTTTTTTTTAGAGAAGCACGAGATTGTCAACTATGTCGAAGAAAAATTACTTTTTGACGGTGGTTTGGCGAATATGGATGTATTCGTAAATGTCTATTTGTACAAAATGAAAATGCCCCTCCAGGCCTTATATATGAAAGAAATAACTGTTAAATTATCCTTAATATTTTTGGGGTAATTTGGCCAAGTATTAAGGTCACAGTGACCTTCGTTAGCTTTTCTTTGATAACACTCTACAGGTCACAATTTTAATTAAACTTTCATGAGACTTGCTCAGAAGGTTGGATGTAACATGTAGATAATCTCTGATGTTTTTGGGATCAGTGAGTCAAAGATTAAGGTCACAGTGACCCGAATTGTGAGATCTAATTATCAACAACAGTCTTCAAACTTCGTAGGATGATTGGTCTTACTGAGCAGATGATCCCTACTGTTTTTTGGGTCAGTGGGTCAAGGTCACAGTGATCTTTGTTAGTTTTTCCTTGATAACAATCCAAAAGATTATCACAAATTTACCCAGAACAGTCCAGTCAGTCCAGTAGAACGATATTGCCCCTTTTGGACCTCTTGTTTCATAATTATTACATTTTTGTCTAGTTTCAGACCCGCGCAGGCACTTCAACTTATAACCAAGTGCTTGACGTGAGTTAAACGCAACGAAAAGGGTACAAAGTAACTGAAAACATAATGCTGCAAATGAAGCAAACCAAAAGGAACACAAAATTGAAGCACATAAATCTGCATCAAATTTTCATCAAACTTTATTATATTTTTTTAACAGGAGCAAATATTTACCTTTTTATTGTCTTCGTCTTTTACTTGACTATATTCAGTATGTATGTTTTTTTTTAGAGTTTTATCGTTAGTACAGGATAATACATATGACCAACGCCCCCAGGAGAGTTCAGTTATTTTAGGTTTAGGAGGATATATTGCAAGAGAAAACGTCCTGTCCAGAGACGCCTCCTGGTTCTTTAAAATTCCCAGTGTACATCGGACCTCGGTTTTAGGTCTTATCCAAAAGACCATCTATATTCACAAATGTATTTGAGAGTTTTATCGTTGTTACTAGATAAACAATATGACCAACGCCCAAAGAAGAGTTTAGTTATTTTCGGTTTCGAGGGATAGTGCAAGATACAGAACGCGTCCCGTTCTAGAGACACCCCTGGTTCTTTAACATGTCCGGTGTACAGCACCGATACATCAAGAGCACAGAAAACTCTGTAGATCCATTAAGTGGGCCCCAATGTGAGGAAATGGTAGAAATTAGCCCCGTCCTTTTCTTAACCAATCGCTGCAGAGAATTGTTTCAGTCCAAAATGGCGTCCGCCGGACAGGTAAATAAAAACTTTCATGTATATTTTTTGTCATACTGACGACTTCTTTCTGTTCATAAAACTGTTTCAGTAATAACAAGATAAATATAGAAGTTCAAATCAGTTAGGTGTTGATTAAGAAGAAAAGTGTTGAAGTAATTTATTTCAAGATCCCGAAATTGTCACTGTCAAACGACGGTGAGTCAAATTTATTCTAGTCAATTCATGAACAAGGAATTTAAATCAGTTATCTGCATAGTATGTAATAAGGGATCTGCCCTTTTCAATTATGGTTTAAAAGTTGTTGTTAGGAAGCAGCAAATATGTGTTTAATACCTTCTGCCCAAGCCAAATGGTTGCAAAAGATCTTCATCATCCTGATCAGGTCATAACATGTCCGAACCCAGCTGCTGCCACAGTTAGTTTATCCCCGGCTTCGCACATCCGGGCACTGATAAAAATATCTATAATCGGGGAAAGGTGATTCCTCGGCTTTTATCGCTGGTCTGTATGCATCTTCACTTATAAAATGCATAAAACAGGCTGGTGCAATTGCCCAATCGGGCTTTCGAAAATCAGCTTTTTTAAAAATGATTTTCTTCACTTGGAAAAGGTGTGAACATGTTGCGTATGATAAAAACATCAAAAAAAAAGTTTAAAAGTACAGAATTATTCATCTTTTCCTTCAAAAATTTTCCCGCCCAATTGTGAAAAAAGACATTTTTGGCTTTTCTTTTTAAACTTATTGACAGAAAGTTCTAAAACAGCTCAGATTCATAGAAAATACACACATAATTATAAAGAAACCCAATTTAAGATACACAAAGGTATGTTTGTTGCGCGGTCCTTTTTTTGATTTCACATATAAAGTATATGGAAACTGAAAGTAGAAGGGCCAAAAACCTGGCGCAAGAAATGGCTGGATGGAATTTGGTGATGTGGAGTTTTTTCATACCCTACTAATGCAATAACATTCCCTAGCTGTTTCAGAAACATTCATGAGATTTGCCTGAAAATCTTAAAAATGTGTTTTTCGGTGATTTCAAACTTATTTTAATTGTGGATGCTTTTATTCACTTTTAAATTTATTCTCTACATCTGAACTTTGTAATGCATGTAAATTGTATGAATTTTCTTTTTAAAAGTTTATTTTTGGAAGCCCGATCGGACAATTGCATCAGCCTGTAAAAATTAAAATCAGATGAAAAATGAAAGAAGACGAGTGTCTACCATTAAATTATTATCATAGAATTGAATTTGTAGTAATTCTGTGTTGGTTAAAGCTTTCTGTTTCATTCGAAATAAACTTAAAACTTGCATATGTGTGTACGGTAAAGACCAAATTTTCATCTTTCACCGATTGACGAAGTGAATGCGATCTAATATTCCGATTGGTTAACTAGCTAGTATGACATCACGGCAAAGCCGAGAATACTAATTCATTTATTCCCGATTGCGAAACAAGTTCTTACAACCTGTATTAATCGCTCTCGAGACTCATTCCAGATGGAATCAATCTCGAAGAGAGAGGCAATGTGGAATTAATTGTGTCTTGCCTATGGACACTAGCGACATAGTATTGTAGGGATTGATCACGGGGCCCTTTGATCCTGCGGCGAACGCGCTACCACTGCGCCATGTTGGCTGCACGAAAGTTATGTTTCCTTATGCAAGTATTTGTTATGCGCCCCGAAAGAAGAGCCTAAAACTACTGTCTGTTCTGGTGTCCATCTTCTGCCAAGAAAAGTTCCAAAATGCCCGAAACATAACAAAAGTATCTTGTTGAAACTTGAAGACATTGAGCTATCTAATTTATTTGGCCTTTTAATGTGACCCCCCTCATAGAACTGTCACACCTTCGCGTCTAGCCTAATTCATTTGGCTTATTGGTTTGACCTGGGTTTTTTTATCTGATATTTTAAAGTTGTCAAACTTCAGAGCTGTAGTAGTGTTATATCTGTAGCGTGATGGTGTGGCGCCGCACCCTGCCACCTTTTCGTGCCGCCAAAGTCATGATATTTTATGTCCTTTATCATCACCATTCAGCCCTAACATTAATCCAACGCGTGGATTTAATTTAATGCCGTGGATTGCCGATTACATAAACGCCCGAGGCGATCAATAGACACCGCATGTACACCTGTCACGTGTCGTTACTGCACATGTACGTGACGTCAGAAATTAGTCTGCGTTTTTTTTTATATTTGTACAAAGTTATCAGGGTCCGTGGTTTAATCCAAGGCAGTCATGATGTTTAGAATAAATCATCGCAAATTATATTTATAATCGATCAATTATTAATTATATTAATGACCGAGTTGTTCACACATTTATTAGGGATTGATTTCAATAATATTTGCGAGTACTTTAAACAAAAAAAAAGTTATGGACCGGCAGAGATCAAAATGCATTTGAACATGATTGATAATTAAGATGGGAAAGTGGAATGTAAGTATAATAGATTCTAGTCATAAAATACAAAACATTTCTCGATGAGAATTTAAAGAACGAACACTCAATTTTGTAAATTGTAGCATTAGAGAAAGTGTCTGCAAAGCGTGAATTAGCACTGCTTGAAAAAGAAAAAGCGATGGTTTAAAAAAAAAAAGAATTGTCAGGGTTCTTTGTGTAAAAAACTGTTAAAATTGCGAAAAATCGAGAAAAAAAACAGCGAAAATCACGGACATGTGAGGTCGCGAAAATATGTGACAAACGGGGAACAACTGAAAAAAAATGCAGGAAACAAACAGAAAAATATTACATGCACACCTCAAGATTATGACAATAACTCTATGACCCTTGACTCGACCCTTAAAATCCTCACCTTAGCTCTTGAAAATTTGATTTTGTCCTAAGAAAAGTTAGGCTGAAAGATAAATGGCCATTCAGTTTTAAAGCCTACTGAACTAAACATCCTGTCTCTAGGAATTCATCAGAAGCTCTCTGAAATAACTAAAAGCCAGGAGCTTCCGGGGGCCTCTGGCCCCCAGCTTCAGTTTCAAGATTTTAAATTTTTCAAACTTTCACCCCTGTAATCAATGGCACTGTTTTCCCATTGTTTTACATGTTATTTTATGACACTAATAAAGTGTAGATACAATATAGTGCTTTAATAATGTCTTTTGTTACTCTTATTAGGAAAATGCCATAAAGGCTAGTGTTACAGTAGTTAAAACGTCAAATTAATTAGGCAACTTTGTGCCTTATTTTAATGTGCACGATACTAAGTGGAAACTTTACTATACTACCGACCAGGGCTTCGATAATTTGGTCAGCTCAATCGGTCTGGGTTGAGTCTCTGACATTATTGATGTTGCAAATCATGTTACCCTACCCACTCTACCAATACAACAGTTTTATTATGCGGTTTTACAGTGATGTCATGCTCAAAATACACGATCTTACTTTTCAAAATTAATTTTCTGTTGAAATTGATCAATATTTTATTATGTTTGAAGTTGATTTACGTATATTTTGAAAGGAAAAACGAGCAACTAATGTCTACCGAGTTCAGCCAAATTTATCGAGGAAATGTTTACAATTGTACCATGCGACGGGACGTAATAAAAGCCAGTCTTCGAAGGTCTCGGAAATGATTTGTGTAATAATTGGCCATGAATATATTTTTGCATAATATTAATTTATTTTTTAATACATGACCATTATTGACTTTAGAATGGAGCCTGCAAAAATATGTACCGGTCGACGATTACGAATTACAATCGTATTCTGGAAAAAAAAAAGGTTTACCACATTATATTTTTGTTGAATTTAAATAAAGTACATTTAAGAATTGCGTTATTAAATTTATTTTCTAAAACTGAACACTTAAATTCAAACAAATTAAAGACCGATTCTTCATTTATTTGGGGAGTCCCGAGTTAATGAAACATCACCGTTACAATAACCGACAAAGCAATCAAGGATCGGTCTCTTCTAATGGGTGGGCTAGCTGCAAACATCAAAGTATTGCCAGAGGCATTTGACTTTGTCCTCTGATTGCTAATTACCAACCAATTAACGAAGTGACAGTCGGATTATCTGACACATTTATTGCTCTTCCTGGGGGACAAATATGGGTAATAACAGACCTGTATTGACAGGAGCCTGTGTATTGTGATTTTCAACACATTTATGGACCGAAAATGTAAAAATTCTCGGACCGATTTAGAATGGCTTTTCAGTCTTGTGAATCAGTTTTTGAAGTCAAAATTCGGACCAGAACCGAAGGTTATCGAAGCCCTGCTACCGACCCATATATCACATAGATTTATTTTCAAATTACCATGTACAAATAATAACTTTAAATTTAGATATGCAAAATAGGGCTGTTACAAATATCTAAAGTTTTGATTGATGGTGAACCCATGATGAAATTCAGACACAACTATTTGCGTGTCAGCTGCGTGATATTTCCGGACCTATTCCCGGACACCCCCATTTAAACGCTTTATTTTAACTGTTTTGTCACCACAACAATATTGGCCTTTTTTTTTTAAAAAAAAAAAACCCCCCTTTTTTTTTTTACAAAAAAAAAAAAAAAAAAAAAAAAAAAAAAAAAACCCCCCCCCCCCCTTAAAAAAAAAAAAAAAAAAAAAAAAAAAAAAAAAACCCCCCCCCCAACAAAAAAAAAAAAAAAAAAAAAAAAAAAAAAAAAAAATAAAAATTTTTTTTTTAAAAAAAAAAAAAAAAAAAAAAAAAAAAAAAAAAAAAAAAAAAAAAAAAAAAAAAAAAAAAAAAAAAAAAAAAAAAAAAAAAAAAAAAAAAAAAAAAAAAAAAAAAAAAAAAAAAAAAAAAAAAAAAAAAAAAAAAAAAAAAAAAAACCCAAAAAAAAAAAAAAAAAAAAAAAAAAACCCCCCCCCCCCCCCCCCAAAAAAAAAAAAAAAAAAAAAAAAAAAAAAAAAAAAAAAAAAAAAAAAAAAAAAAAAAAAAAAAAAAAAAAAAAAAAAAAAAAAAAAAAAAAAAAAAAAAAAAAAAAAAAAAAAAAAAAAACCCAAAAAAAAAAAAAAAAAAAAAAAAAAAAAAAAAAAAAAAAAAAAAAAAAAAAAAAAAAAAAAAAAAAAAAAAAAAAAAAAAAAAAAAAAAATAAAAAAAAAAAAAAAAAAAAAATAAAAAAAAAAAAAAAAAAATTTAAAAAAAAAAAAAAAAATAAAAATAATAATTTATTAAAATGTTGATCTAGTAGTTCTTATTTATTAAAATGCACCATTTATAACGCGACTTTACCATACTCACAGAATACATAGATGTAAACCAGTGGCATGATTGAAGCATATACTTCAATAAATTCTGGCGCTTAAATCTTTCAGTTGGCGAATTTGAGTGGCGTCAGCAATTTAGCCGTGTCAATCAAAAATTGATTGTTGTCTGTTGGCTACTATACGAAAGAAGGCGGTGCTTATTAGACGCACCCTGATAACGAGCACGTGGCCGTCTAGGTCGTTATCAAAGGTGTTAATTGATAAACAATCATAAAACAAAATATATTAGACCTCGGCAAATTTATGATATGTTGTTTGTAACCCGGTCACTGGATTCAATTAGCGATGCTTTGTTGACACGACTTCGTGTATTGTAATTCAGATTGCACTTCGGGCGATCAAAACATGTATACCCGTTTTTCCGATAATCACGTGCCATTACTGACTTAAACAATTTCGGCATTTTTTTTGTTTGTCAGTCATTAAATTATTGACAAACGTGTTGCAATTTTAATTTGCAAATTGTTCTGGACGTAATTTTTTCCTCTATATGAATATCTTTGGCAATATTATTCGGCGCCTTCTTTAAATCTTCAGTATTTGTTAATACTTATCTAACACTTATTTAAAACCATTCAACATACTTTTGGACACATTTTGTTTTATTACAAACTGTTCAAATCGCGAAAATCGAAAATATAAGTGTACAAAAATCAGTTCACGGACATGCGAGGTCGCGAAAATATGTGTCAAACAGGGAATACAAACTGTTACTTTAATTTTTGAGCTCATGGTGATGCAGAACACGAACAAAAATATCGTATGCAATCCTAGAGTATATGAACTCTATGACCTGTGCCTCAACCATTGAAAGTCTCACATTGGCTCCTGAAAATGTTATTTTGACCCAAGAAAATTTACAAATATGTTCGAATTAAATTTTGTATCAGATCTACATACAGTTTTTGCTATCAAATCTTAACTAAAAGTGGCATGACTCGATCCTCTCTCCTCCAGAGTGTTCTGTACACTTTGAAGACTGCTGGCTCCAACTTTGGAGCCATTGGCGCAAACTTTTTCTGATTGGCGAATTTGTTGGCGCAAACTAAAATTGACCCAGAGGAAACCCTGCTGGTGTCTGTTGTCTGTCTGTCGTCTGTACACATTTAACCAAAAGAGACTGCATTCTTATGCAAAAAAGACTGCATTCTTCCCTGGATCTTGTGGAAATTTAGTCTGAATGACAACCTTGATGAAATCTAGGTCGAGTCGAATATGGGTCATTTGGGGTCAAAAACTTTGTGTATGCAATAGAAGTTGCATTTTTCATTGGACCTTTATGAAACTTGGTCAGTATAGTTGCCTTGATGAAATCTAAGCGAGTTCGAATATGGGTCGTCTGAGGTCTGAACTATGTCACAGGGTCAAATCATAGAAAACCCTTGTGTATGCAATAGAGGTTGCATTTTTTATTGAATCTTCATGAAATTTGGTCAGAATGATTATCTTGATGAAATCTAGATCAAGTTTGAATATGGATCATCTGGGGTAAAAATCTAGATCACGGGGTCAAATCATAGGAAAACCTTGTGTAAGCGATCATATAAGTTGCATTTTTCATTGGATCTTCGTGAAAGTTGTCAGTATGATTGTCTGAATGAAATTTATCTCGAGTTTGAATATGGGTCATCTGTGGTTAAAATAAAGACAACTGGTTAAAAACCTTGTATATACCATACAGGTGACATTTACAGTCCATTTGTCATGAAAATTGGTCAGAATGTTTCTATGGATCAGTTCGGATTAAAAACTTGGTCACCAGGTCAATTCCGAGGAAAACCTTGTTGGTACTCTTAAGAAGCCATTTATCATTTAAATTGGTCAAAAGGTTTGTCTTGTCAAGGTCAAACAGAATGTTTGTGTTTATGATAATGTAGTTTCTAGGGTTGAAGTTTGGTCACATATGGTCAAAAGTAGGTCTCAGGTGAGTGATATAGGACCATCTTGGCCCTCTTGTTCATATCATGCGCGTTCTCTGTTACAGAAATAATTTTACAAAAGAAAATAGATGAAATTAAATCTGGATGTTGTTTCTTTTTCTCTAAAAGTTGTCTTAGCAGAGTTTGTATTAAGTTGACTATCTCTAGTGTGTCTAATCTAATTGTACTTTTGATAAAACTAATTGAAAGTATTTAAACCATTCATGCCTTGTAAAGGTACCTTGTTTGGCAACAAACAGCTGTGAAAGTGTTTTTCGTGGCTAATTTCTTAAAATTCTTTGAAATGCAACTACGTGAGGTCAAACATTGGTGATGACTGTTTCTTTGAATGCTCCTGTCGGCCTTGCTGCAGCTGTGATTTTGTTTATGTCTTTTATGAAAGGGTAAAGAAAGACAATGCTGTAATTATCTTGTTGTTTTCTTCAGGTTAAAGCTACCTCCCTTGATGCTATTTCATATAAATATTTTTGTTTTTCAGATTTTCAGTGGCTTTAATATTGGAGTTCTGAAGGAACCAAGGGGTATTATTAAACCAATACAATGGGTAAGCATTCTATGTTCATTTGGTCATAACGCACTAGTGCATACTTCTGTTGTAGACATCATGGGATGGAATTTAAGATTTCCATTTAGGAAATGTTGTGTATTGTATGCAAAAAGAGCTAGTTTCTATTAAAGGTGGTCAATTACTTTTAAGCAGCATTTTATGACGATTTTTACTTTTTGTTTATTCTGTTAGAGATTAATTTAATGAACAAAAAAAACCATTACATTGAGTTAGATCCCTATCAGAAATTTACATTTTATTAAATTTTATGAAATTTTGTTATTACTCCCCTTTAATATGAAAGTATTTAAAACGTTGAGTATTTCTTTTTTATTTCAATATAATTTCTACTTTTACATTTGAATTGGATAGATTTACCAATATCTTAACATTCTGAATCAAAATGTAAGTTTTAAACCTACGTGTAGCTCCTGAATTAATTTATTTCCAACCTATCTTGGGTGCGCACCCAAGATAGGTAAGGGAGGTAATAATATCTTTTCAAACTTGAATTTCTAATGAATTCCATCTAAATATATCATATTTAATGCAAATATTTCACAAATATAATATAATAGGTCTTATATTTATATCTTTCTGCAGTCAAAGTATGTGTATCACATTTTTACTTATAATAAAATAACTCTATCTTGGTTGGGCAACCAGGATAGGGAAATCAAATTTTAAAAATACCTCCAGTGAAAATCTTACTTGAATTAAGCGCTAAGTGAACATAAATAAGTGTAAATGATCAGATGTTAAAGTTTCAAACAAATCTATTACATGGCCAAATTCCAGTTATAAACCTTTAAAACGACCAAATACAAGTATCTGTCTGAAACATTGGAATAATTATGTAGCACCTTGTTAATATTTGTGTTAAAAGTATTGTTTCAAACATTTGACCAGCGGTACAAAAATATTAGCATATCTTTATAGTTATGTACTGGTCACCCTATAGGCCTTTTGGTCTTCTGTCATGCATTTCACATTGACCTTGTTGATACAAAGTTGTTCATGTAATATGTTGTATGCTTTTGCTTTGCCAATGCTAAACCTATCAGCTACCTGCTTCAGTGTTACTCAGTGATTGGGCATCATAAAAAGGCTGAGAACATAATCATTTTCCTACCATTGAGGGGATCACTGCCTCAGCAGACTTCCCTGACATAGGCTTTTAACAAACACATGTTCTACCACTATGAAATTGAGAAACCCAGTTGTATTACAGTAAAGTGTAGAATGTGATATGCAGACATCTCCAAATCTTTACTGCAGTCTTTTGGAAATATGATGTCCCTAAACCTTTTCCTTGATAACGCTCTACAGGTCGCAATTTTCATTTAACTTTAATGAAACTAAGTCTTGCTGATTAGAATCCCTGTAATTTATAGATGTTCCCTGTCGTTATTGGGGTCAGTGGGTCAAAGATCAAGGTAACAGTGACCTTTGACAGCAATTTCTTGATAACACTCTACAGGTCTTTCATAAAGTGCTCAGAAGGTTCCCTGCAACATGTAGATGATCTCTTTTGTTTTGGGGGTCAGTGGGTCAAAGGTGAAGGTCACTAACCATTGTTAGATTTTCCCTTATAACTCTCTACAAGTCACAGTATTCATTCAATTTTCATCAAACTTTTTCAGAAGGTTCCCTGTAACATGTGACTGTTTCCTATTCATTTAAGGGTCAGTGGGTCAAAGTTCAAGGTGACAGTGACCTCTGTTTTTCATTTATCCCACTTTACGGGTCACAGTTTTCAATCAACTTTCATCAAACTTGCTCAGAAGGTTCCCTGCAACATGTAGATGATCCATTTTGATTTTTGGGTCAGTGGGTCAAAGGTCAAGGTCACAATGACCTGTGTTAGATTTTCCTAATAAAGCTGTTTCATACAACTTTCATCATACTTTCTCAGACAATTACCTGCAACATTTTGAAAATCCCTCTTATCTTTGGGTCAGTGGGTCAAAGGTCAAGGTCACCATGGCCCGAAAATCTTTTCCACTCAATATCTTGAGATCTATTTGATCCCCAGTCTTCAAACTTCAAAGGATTATTAGTCTTCATGAGTAGATGATCCCTACTGTTTTTTGGGCACAGTGGGTCAAGGGCACAGTGAACTCTATTAGCTTTTTATGCCCCCACAAAGTGGGGTGCATATAGCGTTGCACTTGTCCGTCCGTCCGTCCGTCAGTCCGTCCGTCCGTCCGTACGTCCCGAAATCTTGTGAACGCAACTCCTCTTAAACCGGATGGCAGATTTTGCTTAAACTTCCAGGGATGAACAACCTTAATGTGTAGATGGTAGTAAAGGAAGGAATTTTTGCTGCGGCCAAATTTAACAGAATTATGGCCCTTTGTTGATTTTTTCACTATATACCATATAGAAATTTTGTGAACGCAACTCCTCTTAAACTGGTTGGCAGATTTTGCTTAAACTTCCAGGGATGAACAACCTTAATGTGTAGATGGTAGTAAAGGAAGGAATTTTTTGTTGCGACCAAATTTAACAGAATTATGGCCCTTTGTTAAGTTTTTCACTATATACCATATAGAAATATTGTGAACGCAACTCCTCTTAAACCGGATGGCAGATTTTGCTTAAACTTCCAGGGATGAACAGCTTTAATGTGTAGATGGTAGTAAAGGAAGAAATTTTTGTTGCGACCAAATTTAACAGAATTATGGCCCTTTGTTGATTTTTTCACTATATACCATATAAATTTGTTGCGACCAAATTTAACAGAATTATGGCCCTTTGTTGATTTTTTCACTATATACCATATAAATAATTGAACATATAAATTTTACATTTGTAATTTAATTTAACATGTACATAAGGTTACCTGTAGATCATTTTAGGTATATGTACAGAAATGAAACAGTGGAATGAAAAAGTTCCACATAAAAATCTTACATACAGATATGCTTGCTCTTGTTTATGAGCACATCTGCACAGTGGGGGCATCCGTGTCCTTTGGACACAATTCTAGTTCTTGATAACATTGCAAGCGATTTTCACAAAACTTACTAGAACAGTCAATAGAGCTATACTGGTGCTTTTGGGCCTTTTTTTCACCTCTGGCCAGCAGGAATTCTATATAACAGAATGGAGTCTAATTTGGAGTCTTCTAGTTTCGCTCATGTATATAATTGCTTTATGTAATTGTATTATGCACATGGAAAGAGAGAGTCACAAAAAGTCCTCATATTTCCTGGCCACCTGTCATATGACATGTGTCTACAGTCATACTGCAAGTTGATTGTAGGACTCTTCAGTCATCCAACAGTCTCAGGACTGTGCTTGGCTAGTTGTGAAACTGCTTATGTTGTGCAATTTCTGAAAGTATACCATGAGTCTTGCAAACAGTTTGTAAAGTTGTCCTTCAGAGCTCTATTTATAATCACTTAAACTAGTCAAATGAGCAGTCATGACCAGTAACGTTGCAGAACCAGTCGTTGAACCAGTCGTTGAACCAGTTGTGACTGCCGTAGTCCATGATAATTGTAGTCTTGGGTGAATGTATGAAAAAATCAATGAAGGTCTTGCAACCAGTCTTGCTATTATTTTGCTAGAAGTCAAAGACAGATTAGGTGGAAATGACTTATAATGTTACTGCTAGGCTCACATTGCACTAAAAAGCCCTCAACTTGACCAAGGCAGCCCTAGTCGCATAACTGACATTGTCACTAATAATTTAAGCTCAAACGTGGCTGGGGCATACATTATGAAAAAATTATATGATAAGTTGTAACCAGTTTTCCAAGTCTGTTAGTATACAGTTGTATTTTGAGTATCATATCAACAGTGATTAATACTTTGTCAAAATGGTCATATCCTACTTTAAAGCATTTTTCTGCTTTTTCTAAGAAAAAATCTGGTTATTGGAATGACAATGTTGTTGTCAGGCGGGTGGGCCAAAGTCAGTTTGTTTCAGGATGATGACTTAAGATTGGATTGAACTACTGACTTGAAACTTTCTATACAGGTACTTTGCATAGATCATCCCTTGGGATTGCTTTTGGGGCCTCCAGAGTCAAGGTCACTGTGGCTAAAAATCAAATGACGGTTCTGGTCAATAACTTTAGTTTGAATAGTGCTATGGTAATGAAAATTCATCTGTAGGTTGTTTTCATGGAGACCTACCTTTGTATTGCATTTTAGACATTTGGGTCCAGGTCATTGTGGCTATAAATAGAAAATATCATTTCCAGACAATATAACTTCAGTTTGGATAGTGCTATGATAATGAGATTGGTATGTAGATTGTTCTAATAGAGACCTACCTTAGGATTACATTTTGGGCCCCTGCGCTCAAAGTCACTATTGTTTAAAATAGAAAAAACAGTTTTTGTGCAATAACTTCAGTTTAGACAGTGCTGTGGTAATTAAAATTGGTCTGTAATGAAAATTAAAATGCATCATTCAGAAGGCTATTTCTAAAAATCTGTCAAAACTATTGCATTATTGAGTTACAAAAATAACTTGGTATGATTTGGTTGTCTTTTTGTAGTCTTCCCTCTCTGCAGCAACATGTTATTAAATACAAATGCATCATTATTTTCTTCCTGCTATAGCCAAATATAAAAGCACATTCAGACTATCCTTAGTGACAAATCCCCAGCTTATGAGAGTTTTTCAGTTTGATTAATTTGTGGAAATGTCACTGCCCATGGATAAATGTGACCAGTTTGAGGCTTTACTGCTCATTTATGTTGCAGAGAAATTACTTGTTTTCCCTGGTCTCTTACTAGTGTTCTCTGATAAAGAACGTTGTTATTTTATACATCTTAATGAAGTCCTGTAATGGTCCTTGCTATGGTGACAAGAACTTTAGTTTGATGTGCAAATCGCCTTTTCCATGATAGAACCTTTTACTGAATTTTTATGCATGCCTTCATGACCAGTTGATGACCCCTATTGCTCTTTAGGAGAATAGGCCAAAGTTCAAGTAAGTAGTGACCTTGAGTAGAAAAACAGTTTCTGATCCACAACACTGAATTAGTTTTTGACCAATCATCTAGAAACTTGTTAGGGAGTGGTCATGGCCAGTAGATGACTTTTATTGATTTTGAGGACACTAGGTCAAAGGTCAATGTCACAGTAATAAAAACAATTTCCAGTGGATAACAGAAAAATGTCTGGACCAGAATCCCAGACTTATTGCTCATAACCAGTAGATAAGCCCAATAACCTCTCATAGAAAAAGCTATGATACAAATCTTGATAACTTTATTGGTCATTGATACAGCATCATTCAGACTGTGCATACAATCTGATTGCTTAATATGGTTATTCAGACAGCTGATACCTGATAGTGGTAAAAAGGTCTTAAAAATGCATATAATGATGAGAGAAAGATAAAATTTATTAGTACTAGAATTGCTTCAATTGTTTTAACCTGAGAATGTGAAAGTTCAAGGTCACAGGACCCTCATCAGCTGGTAGAATGTAGATTCAGGTAAAACTTACAGCTTTACTATGTGAACCGCTACTGTTGTATCAAATGACTAGTAGGTGACTTCTATTGATTGTAAAGGTACATAATCAGATTTTGGCCGTGTAACAGATTTGTTTAAAACTTTAACATCTGATCATTTACACTCGTTTATGTTCACATAGCGCTTAATTTAAGTAAGATTTTCACTGGAGGTATTTTTAAAATTTGATTTCCCTATCCTGGTTGCCCAACCAAGATAGAGTTATTTTATCATAAGTAAAAATTTGATACACATACTTTGCCTAAGGAAAGATATAAATATAAGACCTATTGTATTATATTTGTGAAATATTTGCATTAAAAATTATATATTTAGATGGAATTCATTAGAAATACAAGTTTGAAAAAATATTATTACCTCCCTTTACCTGTCTTGGGTGCGCACTCAAGATAGATTGGAAATTAATGAATTCAGAAGCTTCACGTAGTTTTAAAACTTGCCTTTTGGTTCAGAATGTTAAAATATTTGTATATCTATCTAATTAAAATGTAAAAGTAGAAATTATATTGAAATAAAGAAGAAATACTCAATGTTTTAGATACTTTCATATTAAAGGGGAGTAATAACAAAATTTTATAAAAGTTAATAAAATGTAAATTTCTGATAGGCATCTAACTCTATGTAATGGGTCTTTTTGTTCATTAAACAAGTCTCTAACATAATATATACAAAAGGTAAAAATTGTCATAAAATGTTGCTTAAAAGTAATTGACCACCTTTAAGGCATGGTGATTTGGCAGACTTGCTGGTGGAACTTTAATACTGTTTACACCTTCAGTCTGTCAGATTATAGCTACCCAAATCAGAAAAGAGGCTAGTATAGTCAGATATTAATTTAATTGTACTGTCAAGTTAGATTCTATGGTTTTGTTACTTTAAATCATCATAGAGCTGTTATTTTGTGTTCAAATATACCCTTACACCAATAAAGATTTGCTGATTTAAGTATTCAAGGTCTGTAACTTCGCAAGAATCAATTATAGACATTGCAGAAGTATGCTCTTGGTTATGTTGGAGACTGCCTCCATGATCAGTGGTTAGAGTTGCCGACTTGAAATCACTGTAATCTTTTTAAAGTGGCACTCCCTAAAACTGATTTCAAATTAATTAACTCTAAAAGCATAAATAATAGACTTAGCAAGTATTATTACTTAACCTAAAAGATTAAAGCTAGATACATTTCAGTCATCAGCATTTTAAAATATGACTGTCAAACATAAAACACTCTATGTAAAATTTTATGGGTGGATAGTGATTTATTACAGAAGGCCTCTTTGTTGATTATTTGTGCTAAAATGAGGCATTTTTTATCCCCCCGCCGAAGGCGAAGGGGATATTAGAAATGGTCTCCTCCTGTCCGTCCGTCCCAATTTTGTCCGGAGCATAACTCCAAAAGTACTTGAGCGATTTTCTTCAAACTTCATACACTGACATAGCACATTGGGAGGAAGTGCAGTGTGTAAGAGCAATAACTCTACCTTGCCTACTTTTAGAGTTATTCCCCTTTATCAGATTTACTTGAAAAGCTTTGTCCAGAGCATAACTCCAAAAGTACTTGAGGGATTTTCTTCAAACTTAATACACTGACATAGCACACTGGTAGGAAGTGCAGTGTGTAAGAACAATAACTCTACCTTGCCTACTTTTAGAGTTATTCCCCTTTATCAGATTTACTTAAAAGTTTTGTCCGCAAGGCATAACTCCAAAAGTACTTGAGGGTTTTTCTTCAAACTTAATACACTGACATAGCACATTAGTAGGAAGTGCAGTGTGCAAGAACAATAACTCTACCTTGCCTACTTTTAGAGTTATTCCCCTTTATCAGATTTACTTGAAAAAGTTTTGTCCAGAGCATAACTCCAAAAGTACTTGAGGGATTTTCTTCAAACTTAATACACTGACATAGCACATTGGTAGGAAGTGCAGTGTGCAAGAACAATAACTCTACCTTGCCTACTTTTAGTCAAATAGAAAAATATCATACCTATACTGATAATGAACATTAATATAATTTTGCAAACCTTCTCTTCATTGCCTTATTCTTTTTCCACTTACTTTAAAACTGTACTCAGCATGACCATAACTAAATGGCTTTTTAAGGATTTCCTCTCACCAAGTAAAATGTACGAAAGTACAACCTTCTGGTAACTTTTTCCCGGCGGGGGGATTAACCATGTGTAACATGGCTCTTGTTCGATACAATCATGTTGTTCTTTGAAATTGCATTTATTTATCAGTTTACGTTAATTGAACACATTATTTAAATTTGGAGAATATTGTCTGCTAGATGTAGAAAGTGCCCCTTTAAGTAAGAAAGTTGGCAGTTTCTACAGAGGATAGGAGTTTAGTACTAGTTCTCCAGGAATGATGTTTAGGTTAACTGTCTGCCAGTAAAAATGACCAAAATGTGGTTGGAGCGGGCGTTACACTATTGCAACAACAACAAGCGTTGGTGACTCATACTCAAGCTTCTTCCACACAAATTAAATTAATATCATTTAGTCTGATATTGTTCCAAGATAATGCAGTTTGAGTTTAATTTAGTTAGCTTGAAAAGTCATGGTTTGATGATGAGTGACAAGGACTGGATGTTGAGGGAAACAACACTTATGTTTCAAGAAGAAACATTTATTGCATGTACATTTTACTGTAATGGAAAACTTGACCAAAACCATAGACTGATACTCCCAGGACCAACAGTTTTTGAATTACTGAAAGGTCATTGGAGGTCACTGTGACCTTGACCTTTGACCCTGTTACTTCAAAATGAATTTAGGTCATTTACTTTCCTTGATCAGTGTGACCGTATTAAATCAAAAGGTGCCTAATTTACTGTAAATGGAAGGTGTTAGGCTGACAACAAGAGATGTGACTGGACAAAACAAGCCATGTGCCTGACATGCTATGAGGGTAACACAATGAGGGGAGCGGTGGTGTAGAGTTTCAGGTGTCGGCCACTCAGTCCGGAGGTTGCAAGTTCGAGCCCCACTGGGGTCACGACCGTACTTCCTCATATAACACCAGTACTGGTTTTTCCAGGAAGCTGACTTGAGAGTGACTCAATAAGCTACAAGCTTTCTTCACAATCGAGCTAAAATAAATTAGTATAAACTAAGTCAACACAAAGCCATCTCAGTGTAAGTCTTTCAGATATGATAAAACTAGAAAAAACCAGTGAATTTATTTGTCTGATGCAGACGTTCTGATAACCATTTGAAACACTAGGAAAATAGGTGCAGTTTGTTGCCACAGTGCAGTTGTAAGTTGTTTGCCTTTGTATCCAAGTGTCCAAGTTAGATCCTCTGTGTTAATTCAACATTTCCTCTCTCTCTCTCTTCGATGTTGATTCCATCAGTAGTGAGTCTCAAGGGCCGTTATAAAGTGGTATAAGAACTATTTCACAGATGATTATGCATAACTTGATACAATTTATAAAATACAAGCTTAATTTTGTTCAGATTGTGTTTTTGGGTATTACACACACTACTTAAATGGAAGAGGCATAGCATTTACAAGAAGTTATTAATGATTAATCTTGATTTCTGCCATGTGACTGCAAAAAGTGCATGAAACTTGATCTTCAATGGAAGCAGTAATCAGAAGTGTCATACAGCTCAGTGATCAGTTTTTCTGCAAGATTCATCCAATATAAAGGCAATGCCATGTGAAAATGTTCCGTGCTTTACTCACATTACAGATGTGATGCCAAGGGAAATAAGATAGACAGTAGCAAATCACGCTTCTTTTACTTTATATAATTGCGTAAGATAGAAATTATTATTTGACAAGTTATTTAGATTCTATGACAAGTCCATTTTCTTCTTCACTGAATGGTCAGGATATTCAGGAAATAACTTCAGAAGATGTGACTGTAATAGTTTGTGGACATTTTATCAGTGAGAATGGCTTTAGAAAAATGGCTTAAATTGACTGGAATATAGACTAGTGTGGACTGAATAATTTCGTTGGCAACAGTTACTTATACACATACAAATTAATAAAATGAGCATTTTATTGCAGTAGTTTATAATATATTGGAAATAATAGAAAAAGTGATAGAATATTGTATAATGCAGACATTTCAGATAATTTCGATGACAAGTGAATGATAGTGTGTGCTGTGAAAGTAGAAGACTGGATACAAGTATACAGTCATAGTAAATACAGTAACCAGCTGCTGCTATTTCACACAGTGATATATAGTATATAAGTCTTGCTTGGAGGAATAAACTAGCAAGATTGTCATAGCGGTGTTGCCATAGTTGTAAGGGTAAAATTCTCAAGTGAAAGTTTAAAGGAAAACGGACCAGGATAACCTTAAGTGATAGCCATGTGCAAACGACTGGACACCTCTTGAAAAAGTGATGGGAGCTTCTTCATAATGACCTATATATAATTAAATTGAAATTTGAAGAAATGTTGCTGCTGAGCTGTGGAAGGTAGACAGCATGGAAACATGATTGTTATGATTATTTTTCTAAAAATATTTGATGTGGTAAGTTTGAGCAAAATGATAAACATAACAGTTCTGTAATCCCTTCTCTAGTGACAAGTATTGTAAGAAGTGAAAGGAGCACTGATTGTTTAGCTCATATGTTATTATAGACAATGATGACGAAGGTGCCCAGTAATTTAAAAACAAGAGTTGTGACCCTTGAATATGGTTCTTTTGCATTGCACTACTATTCATTGCCAAAATTACACATATTCAAAGTTTTGTATAAAAGCATGCATATTGAAGCAAGGTGATTGAAAATTTTACAGAAAATAAAGGGAGATAATTAACAAATAAGGCAAGACAGGGTTGTGTTTTTTGGGCACTGCACTTTCCTTTAGTGTCCTCTCTCACTGTATGCAATTTGAACAAATTTCCTTCAGAACCTTCAGAGTTATGCTACAGACAATAAAATGTAAGAAAGGGGGATAATTAAAAAAATTAGGCACTGCACTTCCTTTTATCGTGCTGTATCACTGCATGAAGTTTCAGTTAAAATTTAACACTTTTATTAGCATGCTATGGACAAGAAAATGTAAAAAAGCGGGATGATTAAAAACTAAGATAAGGTAGAGTTATGGTTCTTTGGCACTGCACTTGTTTCATCGTGCTCTATCACTGTATGAAGTTTCAAGTAATTCCTTTGAATACTTTTGGAGTTATACTCCGGACATTAAAGACATGCGGACAGACAGACGGATGAGTTGTTTTCTATATGCCGCCCAAAGTTCCTTTGGGGAGCATAAAAATACTACCAGGAATTGCTTTAATAATGGGAGCTTTGCTATAATCACCACTGCAAAGTTGTTATATTTGTTTGTATTTTAAAATACAGTCAAACTTGTGGACAACGGCCGGTCAAGGGAAACCAGGAAAACGGCCGTTGTTCACAGGTGACCTTTGTTCGGAGGTGTGGGCAGTTGATATATTTTCATCATACTTAACATTGTTTATCAAGTTTCATCATCACTTGTCAGATAAACATGCTATAACCATTAACCGAATAACGATTTATCCGAATTTTGTGCATTTGGTTTAATTTTGCAAACGGTCGCACATGACAAATCAAATACAAAACGATTTTGTATCGGATCAACAATGGCAGAATATAGTTAATCGGCATTAAAACGCTTTAATAAGCCAGAAACTGTGACGCTGATCACTTTTTTGAAACAGGAAACGATCATTTAATTAACGTGGATTGCGCCCCTTTGCCGTTGTTTGATTGCCGATTGTGAATAAAAATACAACAGCTAATTTACGAGATTAAAGTGTGTGTTTTTCAGTTTGATTGTAATAAATCAAACAGTTTACTAAACATGAATGCATTAATTAGCTGAAATAAACGATTATTATTTAGTTGCACAAACAATGAAAACTGCGACTGCAAATTGCGAAGATGTTCTGCATCAAATAAACAATCAAGCAATTTTGGCAATTACCGGACAGTTTGAACGGATTAATTTTACGTGCGAAGGTGACAATTAAATGTTAGCACTTCTTTTCATCACCAAAAGCATATTTGATTATTGTGCCCGACGTTTGAGGTGCAAACAGTTTTACAAGAAACAAAATGCTCTGATTCAGCCAGCTGTAAAAAATTCAGTGGCCGTTGTTCGCATCACGGACCCGATGACGGGAAGCTTTTTTACTGGCCGCTGACCGCGGACGGCAGGTGGCCGCTATTCCCGGCCCTTTTTAGAGCAAATTTGGACGGGGGGAATTCAGACTGGCTGTTGTCCACAGGTGGCCGCTAGTAACAGGTGGCCGTTAGCACAAGTTTGACTGTACCTCTTTTAGTGACAACTATACAAGACTAAAATCATCTGCATTTGTGTGACATACTTGAAAGGCTATCACTTGCCCATGGCAAGAAATCTGAGTCTATTAAAAGTCCGGACCAATGTACACAGGGGTAATTGAGTTTCAGCAATTTGTGTGGTATAATCATGTTACCCTCCCAAGGGTGCTCTGTGTCACTATATGTGGTCTAATGAATTAAGTCAGGCTGGAATGTTACAGAATTGTCAGAGTTAAGAGATGCTTTTAGATGCTGGTGTTATAGTCATATAACTTGCCCTTATTGTTAATATATTATGAGTATGACCACTCACCTAGTCATCCGTTGTACATTGTATGTCCGTCCTTCAAATGACATCTCTCCTGAAACCACTAGGACAGTGTTAGTGAAACTTGGCAGAGATGTTCCTAATGCATGAAGCTCTACAAAAGTTTTCACTGAATTCCACTGGGAACAGATAGGAAAAACTTTCAAAAATTCTCCTCAAAACCACAAGGCCTAGAGCTTAGATATTTCGTGTGGGGCACTGTCTATTGAACCTCTCTCAAGAGAGGCCCCTGGTGTGATAATAATGGCCCTGCCCAGGGGCACTTGTTTTTTGCAGAGAATGATACGAAATAATATTCTTGTTAGAAACTGTAAGGTCTAGAGTTTTTAAAGCATTGCCCTTGGATCATTATTGGCTAAGAGCTTAGATAGGTGTTGTATAGCATTGCCTGGTGGTCCTGTACCAAGATTGTTCATATAATTGCAAGGTTTAGAGCATAGGTATTTTGCCCTCTCTCTATACTGTTCTTTATTTGCCTCCAGGTCAAAATAGGCCCCACCCTTTTGACCTAGTTTAAGAGCTACAATGTACTGTTACTTCTGCAGTGCTGTTGTTGACCATGTATAATAGCCAGTGGTACTGAGGTGAGCGATAAAAGGCCATTGTGGCCCTCTTGCTTATTATTCTGACAAGTCTATATAAACAATAGCAACCAGCATCAAATTAAAGTGTATAATTAGTGCTACTTAGTAATAAATTAGATTAGAGTATCCATAGGAGCTAGAGTTTGCTGGCTTTGTTTTGTCTTTTTACACTTATTTAAGAACCTAGCTAACAAAATATATTCTTATTTTCCCCGGATCTTAACTTTCATGTTTTACCGCTGAAATACCCGGTAGACTGAAAAAAGAAAAGGAGTGACATCTGCAACGTACCGTTAATTTACACTGTACAACGTTTTAACGTGGAGTAATGACATCAGTTTGATGATGTATGACTGTTAATGCTGAATGTCTTGGTCTTTTTAAATGAAAACAAGGCGAGGGTATTCTAAGACTTACTTGACGTAATCCAAATTAATTTATAGGTTCTTAAACAAAACTTTTTCATGCGACTGATTCTATTTCTATATTCTATTTACTGTGCGGGAGTAAATTAGAAAAGTTGGAAGGAGCTACTTCCATGTCCTAAACTCTACCTACTTTCTGAGTGCTTTAATCATATTAAAGCACTCGAATTGACTATAGAAATATACCATAGGCATATTAGAATAAGCGATGAACACCGCTGGAACGGATATTATTTTGATTCTAATATGACCAGATAGTACAAGAGGTGAATAGATGCAAAGGGTTATTTTCCACTGGATATTTATTTAATGTCATGCGGCACAACATCATGTCCTCATGACGGCATATTGGTTCCCGCGATGTTTATGGTATAATAAATCAAATGTTCTACTCCTTGTGTATAGAGACACAATCGTGAGTCATGTTAGAATTAAGAATATAACATTTTCAAAATGATCTTAGATTTTTTTAAAGGTAATTTGTTCACTACATGATTGTGATGAATTTTCAAACTAGTTGCACATTCAATAAATGCAACAAACCCATTTTCAGAGGAAAAAAAAGGTGAAATCAGGAGTTACAAAAATGAAAGTTTTACTGGTTTCTATTTTCAGATTTTGTCCATATTTGCATTTGCTACAACAACAAGCGTAACCTTGACGATGCAGTTCAGATCTTCCTGTTCCGGTCTAGATGACAAGAATCAAACTATTCCAGGACACTCATATAAGATGTCTGCAGGCTATCCCTTTGCGTAAGAATTATTTTTTTCGAAATTGTTTCCGTGCCATCAGTGATGGTAGTAGGTGTCACTCATATCAATTATTCTGTCCGTGTGAGTTTTTCCTGTCTACCCTTGACATTTTTGTGTCTTGATCAATTCAAGAATTTGCAAGTGAAGTGCCATTGTGTGTGATATCAAGATGATATCTTAATCCAGTGTTTTTAGCTCATCTGGCTACGCCAGGGTGAGCTTTTCTGATCAATGATTGTCCGTTGTCCGTCAACATTTTGATTCAAATGACATCTCTGAAACCTCTAGGCCAATGTTGATAAAACTATGCAGGAATGTTCCTTGCATGAAGCTCTACCAAAATTGTTCAAAGAATTCCATTCCATGCAGAATTCTGGTTGCTAGGGCAACAAATAGGAAAAACTTAAAAAAACCACAAGGCCTAGAGCTTAGATATTTGGCATGTCTAGTGGACCTCTACCAAGATTGTTCAAATTATGACCCCCAGGTCAAAATTGACCCGCGCGGGTGGGCACTTAGTTTTTGCATAGGCATATATTGGAAAAACTTTAAAAATCTTCTTCTCTGAAACCACAAGGCCTAGAGCTTAGATATTTGGCATGTCTAGTGGACCTCTACCAAGATTGTTCAAATTATGACCCCGGGTCAAAATTGACCCCCGCGGGCCTGGTTTGCTTTAGTTTTTCCAGGCATATATTGGAAAAACTTTAAAATCTTCTTCTCTGAAACCACAGGCCTAGAGCTTAGATATTGGGCATGTCTAGTGGACCTCTACCAAGATTGTTCAAATTATGACCCCCAGGTCAAAATTGACCCGCGCGGGTGGGCACTTAGTTTTGCATTGGAATATATAGGAAAAACTTTAAAAATCTTCTTCTCTGAACCACAAGGCCTAGAGCTTAGATATTTGGCATGTAGCATTGGCTAGTGGACCTCTACCAAGATGTTCAAATTATGAGCCCCGGATCAAAATTGACCCCACACGGGGGGTCACTTAGTTTTACATAGGCTTATGTAGGAAAAACTTTAAAAATCTTCTTCTCTGAAACCACAAGGCCTAGAGGTTAGATATTTGGCATGTAGCATTGGCTAGTGGACCGCTACCAAGATTGTTCAAATTATTAACCCCCGGGGTCAAAATTGACCCAGCACCGGGGCTCACTTAGTTTTACATAGGCTTATATAGGGAAAACTTTAAAACTCTTTTTCTCTGAAACCACAAGGCCTAGAGCTTAGATATTTGGCATGTAGCATTGCCTAGTAGACTTCTTCAAAGTTTGTTCAAATTATGCCCCTGGGGTCAAAATTGACCTTGCCCATGGGGGGGGGATCTTTTGTTTTACAAAGGTGTATATAGGAAAACTTATTTGGTATATAACATTATCTAGTGATCTTCCACCAGGCAAGTGGACTTGTACCAAGGTGAGCGATATAGGGCCATCTTGGCCCTCTTGTTAGAAGTCTGGTCTTTTTTGTAATTTTTAGTTTTTCAAAATTTTAAAGGTGATCATCTTGATTTTGAAAATGTCTGATTTGACTTCTCTCCATGTACCAGTACTGTTGTAAGAGATTTTATTGTATTTCGAAAGAGGTAGCCATCACATTAGGTCAGTGTCAAGTGACCTCTTCTGTAAATCCTACATCCTTTCATAGATTTTTTTTGAAGTTCACTGGACTTGACTGTATATTGTTGTCAAGGCAATGAAGGACAAAGGTTAAGTGGACATTTTTTACTATCATGTACTTATTTAAGAAAATCATCCAGGGTTAAGGTCACACCATCACAATATTTGCATGATTTCCTTGTGGGTTTGACATCCAAGTGTTTGATATTTTCGATATAAAGTAGTTGTGGCATCAAACACTTAATGGGTGACATCCCTGAGAAGTTTGCACGAAAATCTGTATGTCATAGACCTCCCCCTGGAGTGCTCGGAAAATTAAAAAAAAAAACTACTGTGAAAGTGGTTTACTGTTAATTGGATATTTTTTGCGAGACACATATATTTTTTTTTTTTTGAGCAGATTAACTTATTCACAAAATTTTGGAAAATTTTGTGATTTGTAAGCACAATTTTGAAATTGCAACAGGAGAAAATCTAATAGTAATTCTATGTGAAACGAATCTTATGCCAGATATTTAAATTAGCGAAGTGTGAAATTGGCAGAAATAGCAAATGTTAAATCATGGCAAATATTACAGTATTCTGACATCATTTCTCCTTTAACCATCTTTATGACAAATTTCAGATAGCTGAAAACCTTTTAAAATGAATGTTTCCTTTAAAATGAACTTTGAGCAAATTGTGAATGTTGATTCTGAAATTGACTGAAAATTTCCCAATACCTTGTACTTTGAGTTGAATACTAGAAATGCTGTTTGATTGTAGGGTTAACGCACGTTTTTTCGTGTTATAACATCTGCAGAATCCCGAGGGACGGTTGGTGCGAATAAACGTGCGTAAACGCTATTCTAGCATAAAAAACCCCAGAAAAATTAACTTTTTAAATAGACTAGTCACTAGAGTTGTTTTTTAAATGTATCATAGGTGGAAGCAAACGAAGCCGACTCTCGTGTCGTTATGGATACGTGTTTTAATTATGCGTGTCCGTGGCCTTACAATATTTGACCTGATCCGCCATGTTGAATCTTGTGCGGTTAAATTATTTAATCTACAGTTTCAAGGATTATATCCGGATAAAATAACTGAAAGGATAAACAATTATGTGATATGGTGATTCTACAGATAATGGCCGAAATTGCTTGAAAGAGGAATGTACACGGCGTCCATTATTTACATTGGCCCTGTAACGTGCATAATTAAAAACGGGTTATAACGGCACGTGAGCGCGAGAATCTCCCCGTTAACACACGTTTTTTCTCCTGTTAAAACACCGGCAAAATGGGCAAAAACAGCACATTTTATGCTAGAATATTTGTTATCATGTATACAAATTTTATTCCAACATGCAATAACACTGATTCATATTGAGCAAAAACTGTTTTGTGATGAAATATTGAGCCCAATCAGCTACTGTTTCTATTACAGGTTTAATATTTCTCCGGACAAATTACCATAATTATAGTGTGTTTCCATACCATTGCTAATGAAGCCTTTCTTTTTCTACTTGCCAAAGATCGATAATGTGAAGTATAGTTGAAGTACTTGTTGATTGTTACAAGTATGTGAGCTTTGTTGCAATGTAACATGAAAAGAACACCTAGTTCATAATTTCATGTTACAAGCTTGACATATTGCATAACTGTGACTAGCAATATTCAAATTGAATATTTACCAATTTATATCACTTTGTAAATATTTAGATACTCGTTTCAGCCCTACTTTTACTTTTACTTAGAAAGTTTTAGTACTTAGTCTTAATTTTGTTACCGTTTCCTTGGTGCTTTGTTCCTAGTGTAAATTGATAGTAATGGAGAAGTAATGTGATCAAGTATTTGAGAAGTAAAAGTCAAGTATTGGAGAGGTAAATTTCATCAAGTGTTGGGAAGGTAAATGCAGTCATGTATTGGATAGAGAAATTTGATAAAGTATTGGTAAATGCAGTCAAGTATTGAAGAGGTAATGTGACCAAGTATTGGGGAGGTAAATGCAGTCATGTATTGAAGAGGTAAATGCAGTCATGTATTTGAGAGATAAATGTGATAAAAATTTGGGAAGGTAAATACAGTCAAGTATAAGAAATTTGATCAAGTATTGGAGAAGCAAATGAAGTCATGTATTGGAGAAGTAAATTTGATCAAGTATTGGGGAGGTAAATGCGGTCATGTATTGGAGAGAGAAATTTGATCGCTAAATGTTACTAAGTTTTGGGTAAATGCAGTCAATTATTGAAGAGGTAAATGTTACCAAGTGTTAGGGAGGTAACTGCAGTCAATTATTGAAGAGGTAAATGTGATCAAGTATAGGGGAGGTAAATAAAGTTAAGTATTTTAGAGGGAAATGTGACCAAGTGTTTGGGAGGTAAATGCAGTTTATTATTGAAAAGGTAAATGTGACCAAGTGTTGGGGAGGTAAATGCAGTTAATTATTGAAGAGGTAAATGTGACCAAGTGTTTGAGTAAATGCAGTTATTGGGGAGGTAAATGCGGTCTTTTTTTGGTAAAGAGAGAAATTTGATCGCTAAATGTTACCAAGTGTTGGGGAGGTAACTGCAGTCAATTATTGAAGAGGTAAATGTTACCAAGTGTTAGGGAGGTAAATGCAGTCAGTTATTGAAGAGGTAAATGTGATCAAGTATAGGGGAGGTAAATAAAGTTAAGTATTTTAGAGGGAAATGTGACCAAGTGTTTGGGAGGTAAATGCAGTTAATTATTGAAAAGGTAAATGTGACCAAGTGTTGGGGTGGTAAATGCAGTTAATTATTGAAGAGGTAAATGTGACCAAGTGTTTGAGTAAATGCAGTTAATTATTGAAAAGGTAAATGTGATCAAGTATTTGAGTAAATGCAGTTATTGGGAAGGTAAATGCAGTCATGTATTGGATAGAGAAATTTGATAAAGTATTGGTAAATGCAGTCAAGTATTGAAGAGGTAATGTGACCAAGTATTGGGGAGGTAAATGCAGTCATGTATTGAAGAGGTAAATGCAGTCATGTATTTGAGAGATAAATGTGATAAAAATTTGGGAAGGTAAATACAGTCAAGTATAAGAAATTTGATCAAGTATTGGAGAGGCAAATGAAGTCATGTATTGGAGAAGTAAATTTGATCAAGTATTGGGGAGGTAAATGCGGTCATGTATTGGAGAGAGAAATTTGATCGCTAAATGTTACCAAGTGTTGGGGAGGTAACCGCAGTCAATTATTGAAGAGGTAAATGTTACCAAGTGTTAGGGAGGTAAATGCAGTCAATTATTGAAGAGGTAAATGTGATCAAGTATAGGGGAGGTAAATAAAGTTAAGTATTTTAGAGGGAAATGTGACCAAGTGTTTGGGAGGTAAATGCAGTTTATTATTGAAAAGGTAAATGTGACCAAGTGTTGGGGAAGTAAATGCAGTTAATTATTGAAGAGGTAAATGTGACCAAGTGTTTGAGTAAATGCAGTTATTGGGGAGGTAAATGCGGTCATGTATTGGAGAGAGAAATTTGATCGCTAAATGTTACCAAGTGTTGGGGAGGTAACTGCAGTCAATTATTGAAGAGGTAAATGTTACCAAGTGTTAGGAAGGTAAATGCAGTCAGTTATTGAAGAGGTAAATGTGATCAAGTATAGGGGAGGTAAATAAAGTTAAGTATTTTAGAGGGAAATGTGACCAAGTGTTTGGGAGGTAAATGCAGTTAATTATTGAAAAGGTAAATGTGACCAAGTGTTGGGGAAGTAAATGCAGTTAATTATTGAAGAGGTAAATGTGACCAAGTGTTTGAGTAAATGCAGTTAATTATTGAAAAGGTAAATGTGATCAAGTATTGGGGAAGTGAATATGAAATATAAAAGTGTCTATAGTTTGCCCTTTAAATAAGGGTTAGACTGTAATAAATATGTTAAACTTTAGACACCATGTTTTTATTAGTGATAAATACCAATTTGCTTTATTGTGTAGGTTTTTGAGTCTGTTGAAGGTGATGTAAAAGTGCCTGCATATTTTACCAGTTTCTACTGAGTCTGTAAAAGGAATGAGATAGAATAGCAGATGCTATTATTACTTTAGGGTCTCTTTTACATGTTTAATTAAATCAGCCTCCTCTTAAAAGCAGAATATGCAGTAGTTATTGATCTAAATTGATGGGAAATTAAAGGGGAAAAAACACAGCCAAAGGAATGATTTAGGGCCATTGAAAGTGATTGCTGTGCAGAAGTTTAGTCAGAAACAAATTCATTTAAGATTTTTTTTCACAATCTGCTTTATTCTTAGCTCACATTAGTAGGAATTGCAATATGTTGAGGTATTAGGATCAGTTGATGTCAGTCAGTCATCCTCCGTCCACAATTACTTTAAACAACATTGACTCCTAAGCCAGACTTCACAGAAATGTTCTGCTAATGGTCCTTCTTTACAGAAACAGTCCTAAAATAGCCCTGTACAAAATTTGTTTTGTTACTTCAGTTCCTTGCAGAACTCTGGTTGAGAACAAAAAATGCAAAAATTCTTCTTTTCTAAAACCACTAAGCGTAGAGCTTAGATAATTGCTGTCTGTGTGGCATCGTGTTGTGGTCCTCCATCGAGTTTGTAGGTTAAAATTGGCTCCTTTTGAGATTTCAGTGATGTATTAACCATGACCTTGTTGTTATGGATGAGCAATGTAGGGCCATTATTTGCCCCATTAGCACCATGGGCCTTTCAAAAACTTAAGAAAAGGTGTATGTCTAAAGGGAGACAACTAAACTCATATAATATTTTGCATTAGTGGTAGGTAAAGGGTTCAATCAAAAGTTTGTAACAACCCCTTAAAGTGCAGTCATTGTTGGACTGGGCCACTGAAGATATTTTTTCTGAATCAAAAGTGTTTAGTGACACAGATAAATATAGACATTCTGATTAGGATTCCAGTAATACGGTGAACTCACATTGAAGTGTCAGAAGGCCAACATTTAGTCAATATTAACAGTATTAATGTTCCAGCCTTGTCAACCAATCCAAAAGCTACAATATACTGGAAGTGTAGCACATTAGTTTCATGACACATTACCTTGTTAAATGTTGTCATACAAGCACATGTTTAAGTGCTTGAATTAAATTTTTTTTATTTTTTACTCAAAATGAACACACTGAGCTATTTAAAACTATTTTATATAAATGTATAAAAGATAAATACAGCATTAAGAGAAAGTATACATGAAGAATAAAATAATAAATGTATCAGTTTTGATAAATTACTTTGTCACGTCACTGTTTCAGGAAAAAAAAAGGACAAAGCATATAGTTATTTATAATTTGTAAAGCAACTTAAATTTTAAAATAGGTCTGATAAAAAATAGACAAGTAGCAAATATGTAAGATTGCATGGACTTTTCGGAGATTTTGATTATTGCACACTGAATACCAGTATTATGGGAACACCTTAGGTGGCGGGCATACCATAAACATTTTCCGCTCTTTAAGTCAAAAAGTTTTCATCTGATCTTCATCAAACTTGGTCAAAATGTTTGGGGACAAGATATCTCGGCCAAGGTCAGTAACCAGCAAAATCGACCCAGGCACTCTGAGTTATTACCCTTTAATTGGCAAAATTGGACAAATTTAGACTTGTCAGGTCTCTGGCATGAACAATTTCTAAATTTATAAGGGAATGAAAATCGGTATTTCTACAGATTTGGATTTATTTGTTCATAGTAAAACCTCTGCTTTTTATTTGACCAAGCTTTCTATTGTAGCCCTCCATGGGGTATTTACTATGTTGTGATTTATATTGAAGTTTATATCAACTCATAGAACACCGAACTGTATACCTCCAAGACATTTATGCATACTTTGTGGTACTGTAAATTAGAAAAGATGCAGCAAAATCCATAACTTTTTTGTCAAATTAATGAATTTCAAAGTTGTTTTGACTTCCTTATTATACCTTTTGAAATAAACTGATTTTTTCTTGAACATGGCTGTCTGTAACCCAGTCTTGATGTTGCAAAATTGCTATATCACTTTACATACAATAAAAAAAGTGGTACCAATGATATCATACCTTTACCATCAGTATGACATTGATTACATAAAAGTATACAGGAAAAAGAATTCCTGGAAGTCATCTGCATCGTAATTTAGGACTGTTCAGTG
>JAFMSR010000011.1:4487856-4522959 GCA_022818135.1 Saxidomus purpurata
TTCCGTAAATATCCGTACTTTTCCGTGATATGCATATGATTATCTTCCGTAATCAGCTAACAGCGCATTAATTTCTAAAACAGAAAAAATGTGTAATGCAGCCCGTAAGCTATATACCTTCCTGCAGTCGTTTGAAGTTTTATGTACTATTTTTATTTGTAACATGTTCTTATCATATGCGGCATTCAAACAGAAGATTGATCTGGTCTGTCTTGCACTACTTTCGCATAGCGCATGTTTACAGTTGTTATTCGCACATAGCACGGCTAAAATTCTTGCAGGGTTTGAAATGTGGTATACTAACTTAGGCCTTGGGGACTTTCAGTCCCCAGACCAAAAACCACAAACGGGTATTAAATAACAAGCGAGATTGTCATGGTGACATGATTAAATTACATTTTTTGAAATAATACCAAGGACACACTGCGAACCGCAAGCCTGTACTTTGAATAGCGTTAATTTTAGTGGAGTGAGCGCTGTAGGAAAACGTTATTTTAATCTTGCGTATATTTTAAATGAATAGTTTTAGATAAAGCTTATTAGTTTTAATAAAACAGACAGCCTGTACTTTGAATAGCGTTAGTTTTAGTGGAGTGAGCGCTGTAGGAAAACGTTATTTTAATCTTGCGTATATTTTAAATGAACAGTTTTAGATAAAAGCTTATTATTTGATTTAAACTCTTGCTTGTTGCTAGACGTTTTTATATACTCTTAGTTAAATGGTAAACACCACCTATTGGAAAAATGACCGAGAAAGAGAAGTCAAAAAGCAACACCTTTGTTTAAAAGCTACATTTCTTTTTTCTCCAAATCATCTACAGGTAATTACATTTCTTTAATATAAAAGTATGAGTCAGCCTGTACTTTGAATAGCGTTAATTTTAGTGGAGTGAGCGCTGTAGGAAAACGTTATTTTAATCTTGCGTATATTTTAAATGAATAGTTTTAGATAAAAGCTTATTATTTGATTTAAACTCTTGCTTGTTGCTAGACGTTTTTATATACTCTTAGTTAAATGGTTAACACTACCTATTGGAAAAATGACCGAGAAAGAGAAGTCAAAAAGCAACACCTCTGTTTCTAAGCTACATTTATTTTTTCTCCAAAGCATCTACAGGTAATTACATTTCTTTAATATAAAAGTATGAGTTTTAATAAAACAGACACATGCTTTGCTCTTTCCAGATGGAACAAATGAATGAAGTCAGTCAATTCGTTGATAAAAATGTCACAGATCATAAAGTCTTTTATACAAAAGACATGCAGCTCACTTTAGCTACGACAATATCGTTTTACTATTAGCCGAACAAGTTCGACAGTCTTGTTATATCACTTTCACTCAGTATCTTCCATTTGTTCAGTCTCTTCTTTCTCTTCCAACTGTGGAGTAACATAATTGTCCAGCACTTTATCAAACAGAAATCTCCGTTTAAGAATGGCGTACTTTAAGGCTTCCTCCCCTTCGAAGTGTTCTGTTGCAATGAGTTGATTGACTGTCTTCTTTATCGCTTTATAGATGGGATCTTTCTTCATAGCATCGAACCACACCAGTTTTCTACCGAAAATGTTCATCATGGCTTTTCTGTAAGTGCTTTTCATCATTTGTCCTCAAAGACATTTTCTCTGGCTTCACTTTCACTGATCTCGGTATCTTCATCCATAAACTCATTCACTTCGGCTTCATACTGCGATTGGCACTTATCAAACGCTTCCTCTACAATGTATTCCCAAGGGTCAATATCCAAACTCTTCTCAGAGGTTACAGTTCTATCGTCGTCGCTGTTATCAGAATTGTTTTCATCAACAGGTCCAAAAATGTCCTCTTGTACAGAAGTGTCTGACATCGCGTCTTCCTCTGAATCTTCGTCCGGATGTGCAGACCTTTTATGCCGTAACATATTATCCCGTCTTTTAAAACCTTTGAAACAGATATCACATTCAAACATCGCGCTTAAAGGCTAAACTGCAAATGAGGAGGAGTCATGTAAGTGCACAGTTTAATATCTGTCCAATAATAGCGATGTTTTCATCTTCTTTTGAGGTCTGCTTCGGCTTTCTGCTCGCAGATGGCGCTCTCTGTCTAGGTTTCTTGGTACTCTTGTTACTAATACCGTCTAACTTCCCTCTGGAACCTTTGCGCTTCGGTGTTTCACTGGCTTCTTTCATTCGTTGCAATTCTAGATCGATTAATATCACTTCAGGTTTGGACTGACGTTCAAGCATACTTTTAGCAATAGCTGTCGTCTGCTCCGCTGGGAGGACCATCCGTATAAACATTTTAGAATGAGGCACATGGTTTTTATGAGATGCGCTCCTATTAAATTTCCTCTTTACTCTCTTTTCTTTTGTATCGAATATATCCATTTTTCTCAAGCGACATCCAAGCAATAACTGAAGTCAAAAATGTCATTCTGTTTATTTATCGTTTAAGACTCAAGCTTTAAGACGTTTAAAAACCACCGTTGCAGTAATATCGATATTCACACGTAAATAGGTATCCTACTTACTACCAGCTTATTCATCAGTTCGACCTTATTATTCACTTATCTTACCCTCCTCTTTCCTCCTCCTTCCTCCCTTTTCCCTCCTCCCTCCTCCTCTTCTCCTCACCTTTCCTCCTCTTACCTCATTTTCTATCTTTTGTCTTATTTTTCCCTTCTTTCCATCGCCACTAATTTCATTTTGAGAGAGGTGATATACATATCGACTGATGAAAACGGGACCAGTCCTCAAGTTGACAATGTTTGCTACAGTATCTCGCGACTTTGCACTTCCCGCAGTATTCGTCGGTACTTCAATCTTGTCACACGCCAATCTTCTGTGTTGGATGGTAACTGAAGTGGCGCCAAATTCATGTTATAGTTTGAAAAATTCGACATGTCTCGATAATAACGTTACATCTTGAATTTATTTTGGGATAACACTATGGTCTTCTCCGTATTACGTAGCATCCAACGAAAAGTTGAAACGTCTAGTGAGCTCGCCAAAATGTCAGTCAGTGTATTTATCGTTTAAGACTTTACCTTCAAAAAGCGGTCTCCGTTAATCTTACAGTTTTCTTCCCAGCATATGTTTCAGATGCCTCAAAAAAGTTCTTTGGTCCTGAAACGCTTTTTCGCAACACACGCATATGTAAGAATAATACTCACTTGTATGCCACACTCTTAAATGGTGTAAAAGGTTTCTCCAAAACAAGAAATAGTAACCGCATTTGGAGCATTGAAATATAAGATTTTCGACACCTTCTTGATCCATTGCTGTCGACTTTAAACTTTAAGTTCAACACTCTGCGCAATCCAAATATATAACTAAGTTACGTTCATCTCCATGTGTCCTCTTCTCAAGATGTCTGACACCATCCCCCTACCTCCGGGGCACTCCCTTACCTCCGAGGAGTTAACCACATTTGAATCATAAACTGAAGAAGGATCATGAGTTTGTTTGCAGTCTCCTCAAAGGTAGGCGTGTGGGGTATTGAATTTTGAAATTCCACAGCAGCTGGATTTCAAGTTTCATATTGCAGCTGCTTGGGTGTTGAAACATGAAATCCAGCAGCAGCGGAATTTCAAAATTCAATACCCCACACGCCTACCACTGAGGAGACTGCAAACAAACTGACATGACGACATTTAACAACGCCATCTAGTGACAGCGTACCGGAACAATTCCGTCATGAAGTTTTCTCAAATAGATTTATTGATATTTAACCGATTTTCTTTCTGTAAATTCTGTCAAAGTCATTAGAAAATGTACTATACATACGAGTAAAATACATTTTCCTTCTATTACAAAGCATGTCATGATTCCGCTTTAAGCAATTGAAATAACGTTTGGAACGTCATCGTTTTTCAACGCTTTTTTGTCGTTTTTACCCAAAAAAATCAAAATCGGGACGGTACATGTTAATGTATATGTAATTTTGACAGTGTTCATTTAATGATATTTGAACACAATTAATGAAATAAAAACGGAATGTGTTCGACTTATTTTTTTTCACAAATAACGCGTGAATAATACCACTTGAACGCCAAAAGAACGACGTTTGAGACACGTATAGACAATTGGGTTCCGTATCTCGCTATTCTGGCCCAACAGTGTCTCTCTTGTATTTTTTTGCATATTCACATACTATAACAACGCAGTATACACATTGAACAGGTTAAGTCAATCAACGGACAGAATATCGAGATACGGAACCCGAGTGTCTGTGGTTTGAGAGAGGACGTTCAGTTCGTGACAATTCATGTATGTCACTGATCATTTAATTCTCTGTACATGTATTCTTTTAACACGGAAGTGCCATACTCCCCGTTGCGATGTAAATATGATCAAATAATTGATTTTCTCCAGGTCTGTATAAACAAGGATTCATCTTTTTTACGACGTAGAAGGCCATGTATAGTCCTGAAAAGTCAACAAATAATGACACAACACAACAAAACAGAATGGAATGACCTTCTAAACTTTTAATAATATTCGTAACGTTTTATCTATCTTCTTAAGATAGTATCATTTGTTTTATTATTTCACAGTGCTATTTATATAAATAAATATAAATTACCGTTGTGAGATGAGCTGGAGTATACATGTATATACAAAAAATTACAAAGGCCCAAACGGAAGCCATGATTATATCGATGCTGGTTGGCAAAGTTGGTGAAGCAGCCGAACATCATTCAGAATGTTTTCCATGGTTTAGAACTATCGAAATAACTTCTTTTTTAAAACTTGAAACTGTAAGATATAAAACTTCGAATAATCTAGATAATGTTTGACATTATCGTGATAGCTATTTCGCCATCTCGTGGCAGAAATATGCAACCACATTATTACACAAATATTCCAAAACGTGAAATTGCTGATTTCCAATCAAGGCACGGAAACGTCCTGCTAATTTGTGATCAGCGGCCGGTAAATGGAAAATTCGTAAGTCGTTCCTTATGAATGTTACGATTGACTTATAGTCACCATATTTCACTAGCTCTAAGGTGACCGTTATGTCTTATTATTCGTAAATAGCGCACTCGTAAGTTATATATAGGTGTATCATTGGTTTTCGCAAGTTAGCACTGAATTCTTTCGCATAAATTGCCTTTCTCCTGTATTTTAGTTAACCCTGAACACGCAGTGACCTCTCCCATCATTCGCCGTCCATCGTGCGCTGTCATCCGTCCGTCAGTCAAATATTTCGTCTCACTTTCGCGGCATCTCCTATTAACTAAATGATAAATTTTGTTCAAACTTTACAGGGATGTTTTTGGTGGTTTTATTTGATATTTGTTATAAGTATGCATTCCATCGTGGCTTTTTTTTTGTTACGGCAAGAAAAGAAAAACATTCTAATCATCTTGTCCGAAAGTGTCGAATACTTTGACAGTTTTTTAACTGCACAAACTTGATAGTATTTCTTTTTGAAAAACATTTGATGATACATGAAGATATATGAACAGAGATAATCCCAGAAACTTAAAGCAGTTCCTTAACTCAAGTAACATCCTTCTTGCTGGTGACTTTGAATTTTCAATTCCTCAATTTTGAATTACATGTACAGTTACGACTCAAAGTGTTACTTCCTGAAACTTGTCAAAATACCACTTTTTTGTGGAAAGAATGCAAGTCGGCCTTTTATTTTATTTTATTACTTTTCTTTAAGCAAAATAAACTCAATTTTATATTAGTTCTGGGATATAGTTATGGCAAGCCAATTTACTATTTCATCAAAAAAAAAGATATCTCTCTGATTTCATAGAGATATCTCATAAGACAGGGGAGATATCTCTTAAATTCATAGATATCTCTGTAAATTAGGAGATATCTTTCTTTCAATAGAGATATCTCACCTGTTTAAAAAGATATCTCCCAATACTAAAGAGATATATCTCAATGTTATAGAAATATCTCTCTGTCATTCATAGATATTTCTCCTTAAAAAGATAACTCTGTAAATTTGAGAAATATCTATTGAAAATAGAAGGATACCTCTCAAATGATGTTAAACAGATATCCCTGTAAGTAGAAGTGATATTTCTTAAAGTTCAGGAGATATATTTCTGTGATACAAAGATATATCTCAGTGTTAAAGAGATATCTTTATCAAAATGAAAGATATCTCCTAGAAATAAGAGCGATATCTCTTCTACTATTCAACCCCAAAGGAGATATCTCTCTGATTGCAAAGAGGTATCTCCTAAAATAGGGAAGATATATCTTAAACTTAGATATCTCTGTAAATTAGGAGATATCTTTTTTAACTAGAAATATCTTTCGTCTTTTGAAACATATACTAAAGAGATATATTTGAGTGTAATAAAGTTCTCTCCTACTTCAAATGATATCTATGAAAAAGAGATATCTGTTTAAAATTGAGAGATAACTCTCAAAAGTAGAAAAATATCTCTAATGATGTTAAACAGATATCTCTGTAAGTAAAAGAGGTATCTTTTAATATTCAGTAGATATCTTTCTGTGATACAAAGACATCTCTCGGCGTGAAAGAGATATTTGTATTGGAACGAACGATACCTCTTTGAAATTGGAGATATATCTCTTTTAGGAATAGTAAAATGGCTTGCGATATATAGTGTTATAATATACATGCACGGGAAAGTAGACCCTCTCGTGTGATTAAAGTTTTAATCAAGAGATTGCCAAGTTGCTGTAATCTCACAATTTTTTTGAGATAAGCGTTTGGATCCCTGATACGAACGGACAATATGAAAATAATTGCCAAAGACGGTCGTCAAAATGTGATGTAACTAGAGCAATAATCAAAGTTATAAGGTTTTTTCTTGCATACCGTCTTGCACTTTAAAGAAGATTTCTATATTCAAACTAATCGAAATGATGCATTTTCATATAAAACAAACGAAATACAGACGTTGTGTTTGGGAAAGTGATGTCACAATGTTTATAATGTAACGTCACACGAAATTCACGAGAGTCGTCTGGCATAGGAGGGGTGCCAGACCGATTTTTGCGGCACTGGTAAAATGACCTGAAATGCTGATCCGATATGCAAGAAAAAGTTTTCCGATATAGTGTCCTTTATATATCACCTAACAGTTGCAAGACACAGTGAAAAGGGGACACTGCATCCACAGAGTAGCTCTTCCCTTAACATAGATGATACAGAGTATTAGTTTATGAAACATGAAACGTTTGTGTCAATGGGAAGACATGCTTTCTATAAAGTAATGCTATGCTATAACTAGACGGATTATGTACTTAAAAAGTGCAGTTTTTCTTTTGAAACAATGCACTATCAAAAAATGCAAACCCCCAGAAAACCTCATCTGGCACTGATACATAGACTCTATACGTTTTAATTTACAGTAAGTTCTAGTCGAATTACAAAGAAGACTTTGTATTTTAAGTTACACAGATATAGGTGTTTTCTCTTTTGAGTCAAAATATTAACGATTCTTTCTATTTTATAACTGTAAACGCCGAATTGAGTATTGAAATACTCGTTTCGCTATAAATGGCTGATTGTTCTTCTCCCTAGAGTTATCAACGAGAGAGCGTCTGTGGGAGCTACCGCATTTTTTCCACAACCGATAACAATAATACATGTAGGTCTAAGGAAGCGTTCAAAAAATTGCAAACACATATGTATGCTCTGTTGATGCTCATTACTTTTCTGCAACAAGTGTAACTGTCAAAGGGGATTTCTTCAAAAAATGTCCGTGAGAACTTGTCAACAACATTCGACGAGCCGTTCAGGAATTTTAAGTGTTTGAGATAACTACCGAACATTGAATTGTAAGTAAAGGCTTTTATTTGGAAAAAATTGGAAATGTACCTTTACTTCTTTATAATGCCAGGTTTGATGCACTCATGTTTGCAAGTACGTGTATCAAGCATAGGTAACATCATATCTGCCTTTGCTATTACACATGGTCCTTTGAAGAGGACACTTCTTATTCTTGGGTCGGTTGGTTATAATCATTCGGTCTGCTGAGTTGTCAGGATAAGTTTTAACTCGCAACATTTAAGACTTGTATTTTCGAGAACTTGTGAAAACCGTTTAAAACAGCTTCTGTGAGACAACACTCAAGAAATAGTAGGCTGGTAGAGTATTTTGCCATAAATATATAGCTAATAATTGAGTTATTGAGAATGCTTGTTCCATCCTTTAAAATATTGGAGTTTTCGGAAGTTACGTATGAAAAATGAGTCCAGTGACTGTTTGATATTTTCACTGCGTGTACGTAAACGATCACTTTACTCAGTAATACTCATCCCTAGAAGCGGCATCACCTTTTCACGTTATAGTGGCATTATTCAAGAGCGCTTACTGAAAAATCTAAGTCGAACACATCCCATTTTTATTCAATTATTCAGTTTCAAATGTCAAAAATAGTAAATTGTCAAAATTTAAAAAACTTTCACCGTCTAGTCTTTTGTGTTATTATCTGAAATGCCAAAATTCATGGAGCAGAAAAATGACGTTTCTGACCTTTTTCTGTACGTTTTCGACGAAAATGTAATATTTTCTTTAATAAAATGTAATAGTTTGCACATCGATTGATAGAATTTTTTTAAAGTATTATAGCAAAATTGAAAATTAAAAGTCGGTCCACAAATGACAAAATAACATAACAATAACCACATGACGGTATGCTTCTGGTACGCTGTCGTGAGATGGTGTTGCTAAATGACGTCATGTGATGTCACATGAATAAGAACGTTACCATGCAACGCAGATGGGCACGATACCAAATTTCAAACAAATGTGACAACTTTTAATTTTACAGACGAAAGGTACTGACCTACCTTAAAGCTCGACTTTGCATAATTGAATATTTAATCCAGTGTTTCAGTCACGTACTATCAGGATTCAATTTAGTATAAATTTGCAAGAATATTTCTAATGAAAACCGGGAACTTTCGCGTTAGTTACTACTGTAGAATAATTTTTGGCTAAATTTGCGACTTTGAAAAACAGAGGTTTCATCGGATTAGTAATAAAATCTGATAAATCAAACGATGCCTTATATATTGTTCTAAATTTCCTGAAATATCTATTCAGTTCTCTTTGGAAGTTTTAAAGTTTTTCGAAATTTATAAAGAAACAGCCCCAAGGATTGCATTAAAAATCAGTTTGATGAAAAATATTCGCCGATTTGATTATCAGGCAAAATTCCTTACTTTAACGAATTTTGTGTCATTTTGTTACTTTCATTTTTGTAGTGTGTGTCTTGTGAAGCATACAATTATGTGAATAGGTATTTCTTCATAATGAATTTTGTGTCAATAATGAGTTACATGTAATGCAACATTCTTAGAAGTTTTGAATCAAAACCTCGGCCGAAAACAGTAGTTATTTAGCGCTTATTTTTAGATGTATTATATAGACGTCCGTCAGTTCGAGTTTCTGAAGTCAGCACTATATGCATATTGCCTGACATTATACAAATTAAAGGTTTACTACTAAATTTAGGTTTAATAACAAATATCATTTTTGTGAAATGAATCTATTATTTTTAATTCATTATTGTTAGAGAAATAATTAATTGAATAGTAAAGTCATTAGAAAGACATCGCGGAAGTGTGTATTTAAATGTTTTCTAGATACGAAAAAGTTTTAAATGATAATGTAAAAAAATCCACTTGGAAAAATAAATGTTATAGCATGAAACCCTGGTATTTTTACACGTTTTATTGACTCTATTTCTTGTGAAAACACTCCCAGATTGCACCAAAAACGTTCTAGCAAACAAAAAAGTTTCGGGGGGCATGCCCCCGAACCCCTCTAGAATGCTTGCGTACACATTCTCCAAGCCCTAGCTACGCCCCTGGTCACGTTATATACAGGTGACCGCTAATGCAGGTTAGACTGTATTTGTATTGAAATATTGTAATAAAATGAATATAAAAAGATGTTCAACAAACTTGAACATCCTTAATTTTTTCCCATATAAGCCTATGCAAAACCAAGTGATCCCGGGCGAGGTCAATTTTGACCCGGGGTCATGAGGAACAATATAATATAGAAGTCCACTAGGCAGTGCTACATGCTAAACATCTAAGCTCTAGGCCTTGTGGTTTCAGTGAAGAATATTTCAAAAGTCCTATGTAAAATCAAATTACCCCCAGGCGGGGTCAAATTTTGACCCGGGGATCATGATTTGAATAATCTTGTTGAGGTCTTCTTGGCAATGCTGCCTGCTAAATATTTGAGCTTTAAGCCTGCTAAATATTTGAGCTTTAAGCCTTAGAAGATTTTTAAAGTTTCCCTCTATAAGCCTATGTGAAATCAAATGACCCACCGGGTGGAGTTAATTTTAACCGGGGGTCATGATTTGTTCAATCTTGATAGAGGTCTACTAGACAATGATACATGCCAAATATCTAAGCTCTTAGCATTTCTCTTTTTGAGATGAAGATTTTTTTTAAGTTTTTCCTTTCCGCCACTTTGTGCCAGGTGAGCTAAAACCAATGAATCCTTGGAAATGACTGATGCTCCCACGTAAATGCATAACGATAAAAGGGTAATTTCAACAAGACGGCTAAGATGGCCCTAAAAGGCTAACCTGGCTACCATTGGCAATAATACAAGGTCAAAAATCGCATCAGAGGAAGGGTCAGTTTTTATCGTGGGTCATGATTTGAACAAACTTCGTAGAGGTCCACTACAAAATGCTGCATTCTCAATATCTAAGCTCTGCGCCTTGTGGTTTTAGACAAGAAGACTTCAAAAGTTTTCCCTTATAAGCCTATATGAAATCAATTGACCTCCTGGCAGGGTCAACTTTGACCCGTGGGTTCACGGTAAACTTCTACCAAGATTGTCTAAATCATAACCCTAGGGTGAAAATTGTCCCCGCCTTGTTGTTGTCCTGATTTTAAATAGGTTTCGATAGGAATAAAATCTTCTCTGAAACCACTAGGCCTAGAGCTTGAATGGTTGGCATGTTACATTGCCTAGTGGAGTTCTGAGGGTGTTAAAATCATGATCTCTGGATCAAAATTGACCCCGCCCGGAGGAGGTCACTTGAATTTACATACGTTTATATAGGAATAGCTTCAAAATTTTTGTCTAAACCCACAAGGTACAGAGCTTAGATATTAAGAAAGTAGCATCGTGTAGTAGATCTCTGTCAAGAGTGTTCAAATCATGCCCTCCCCGCTCCCACCCCATCCCGCTGGTCAACGGTTTAAGGCTTATATAAGAAAATCTTTAAAAATCAACTTGACTCGAACCGAAAACTGATATATAGAAGAATCTTTAAACTCTTTTTGTGTCAGATCACAAGACCCAGAGCTTAGATTTTTGCCTGTAGCATTGCCTAATGGATCTGCATCGTGATTGTTCAAATCATACCTCTTGGGTTAAAGTTGGCCTTGGCCATGAGTCACTTGACCTATTGACGTATTGACCTACTTTCTTGTTTTTTAAGTTACAGCAACGAACTATATGAATAGTTTTGCATGCAAATTTCAACTTTGTCCTTGACCTACTGACCTACTTTCTGTTTTTGAATCTACAGCAATTCAATTTGGACCATGCCTGTATAGTTCAATTTCGGCATTGGCTGACCTTGACGTACATTTTTTGTTTTTGAAGCTACAGCAATAAAATTTAAACTATATGGACAGTTTTGCCTGGAAATTTCAACCTTGACTTTGGCTGACATTTACCATGACCTGCTGACCTACTTTCTGTTTTCAACGCTACACCAATGAAATATTGACCATGTTTGCAGTTTTGTATGTACATTTCAACTTCGACATTGACTGACTTTGATCAGCTTCCCTGTTTTGAACCATACGTACAGTTTTTAATGCACATTTCAACTTTGACCTTGATTGACCTTGACCTTTGGCCTTGTTTTTGTTTTGCAAGCTAGTGGTGAAATTTGGACTGTTTGTGCAGTTTTGCAAACTAATTTCCAAAATTCCTATGACTGACCTTGATTATGACCATTTGACGTGCTTACTTGTTTTGAAGTGCAATGATAATGGGGTGAGCGATAAAGAGTCCTCATGACCCTCCTGGTTGACATTTTATTGATATTGTAAATATACTGTCTTCTACATTTTTAATTACATAATAATATTAGATATTTGCTTATTTTAACATGTTTGTTCACTTTAATTTTATAAAGCATCTGATAGATTTTGTTGATTGGTCGGTAAAACAGGGTTTCTGTGGTGAAAGATGTCCATTTAGTGGGCACACTTTTGTACTATAAGTAATATAACTTGCTAAATTGCATAACACCAGCATAAGCGAAACGTCTAAAAGTTTCGACTTGACGCTTTCGTACATTTTGGAATTATTATAATATCGGTGCATTTTTATTATCGTCGATTTTACGGTTTTTGGTGTTGAAAATTTATATCATATACATACAGTCGACTTGTTTAAGAATTATTCTTTACACTAGAAAATAGACAAAAATGATACAAAAAATCATGATACAAGAGTCACTGCAGGGAACAGTATTTCTAAAATATTTGATCACCAGTTGACGGTCACATTGAGCGGGAAACTGGCATATAAAAATATGGTTTATTCATTTCATTTGGCTTTCAATCGTATATTAGATTTTACCTACGGCTATATTACCATGCAAAAACAAGTTAATGTATGTTTAAGTATTTGCCAAAATATCACTCAAGATTTACAAACGTGCACGCTTTTTACTTGATGCATCAATCCAAAATAGACTGTAAAAACTGTACGGGGATATTATAAAATAATCTTTTTACCTTCACCGACATTAGATTTTACGCAGTTATTATCTTAACTTCCTTAATGATCTGGTTTCAAGTATATAAATTTAAATATAAATGAGATATCTTTTATCCAGCATTTTATATCCGTGAGAAAATATAAGGAAAACAACCCAGCTGCATTTGTCCCTGATCGCCCGATGTACCTATTTAAAAACTTTAGTAAAGAGTCATTAGGTAATTACTTGCACAATCTGAGTTCTACTTTCAGAGAATAGGAACTGAATAAAAGAGTAAAGGTACTCAGTGCCAAAGCTATGGCATTTTACAAGCAATCTGACTTTTACTTGCAAGACAGCATTTCGTCGTAGCTGCGGACTTTAGGACCATAATTCAAAAAGTACATGGAAAAGTATGCATTTTGGTCCAGGTAAAGTTCCATGTCTATAATTTCGAAAAATAGAATTCTTTTTTTCTATGTAGCTTTAACATTCACGTAAAAGGCGCCATCTGGCGGCACCTGTTTTTCTAACGAAAATTTATCGTTTTTCTATGATAATTTGAAAAGGATGTTGGCGATTTCACATTTTTCAAGTGTACATAATGTTGACAATACCATTTATTAGGTAGGAGCAATTTTAATGTGTTTGACGCATTACAAAATCATTATTTCTGCAAAAATAAATAGTCCGAACCCAAAAACGTAGCGAATTTTTTACGTAAAAATAAACGGATTTTGCCGTATAGCGCGTTATCCGCGCGGCCAAAGTATTTTATTTATTTATATTATAATCACCAGGTTTTGCTCTTTTAAATGATAAAATAAAAAAAACAAGTGTTCACGTTTGATTTTTTAATAAAAAAACTTCGAAAACCACCAGAAAATGCATAAGTAGAGCCGCCGTGGTGCAGTGGTAGCGCGTTCGCCTCAGGATCGAAGGGTGCCGGGTTCGATCCCTATCATAGTCATGTCGGTACTGTCCTTAGGCAAGGCATTGCCTCTCTCTTTTCGAGGTTGATTCCATCTGTGGAGAGCGATTGATATAAGTTGTAAGAACTTGTTTCGCAATCGAGAATAGATAAATTAGAATAGATAAATAAAACAATTCATCTGTACGCGATGTTTCAATGATTTCAAAAGGTGAAAAATTGTTTATTCTAGATGATAACGTTTGAGTTAATAGAATTAATTATAAATGTCCTAGAAAAAATATGGAAATAGTTGGCGAAAAGATACGCGACTGTTTCGCTACCTGCTTCTTACCATTTTTCTATTCTTGCAGGAATACAAACTATTATGTTTTCCGATTTAATTGTGGTAATCTTATAATACTTGTGGACATTTTTCATCGCCAGCAATAAGTAAATGAAATGATTCATGTAAACAAATTTCTGATTCTATAAATTTCATTTATGATAATCAAATAAAAAAGTTAATCCCCACATAGATGTATTTCTCATTACCTCAACACATAAAAAAACAACGATCATAAAGCATAGGTACATTTGACAGTTTTGACAAGCAGTCTTTGTCAGGAGTAGCATACCGTCGTTCTATTCAGTACAGACACATAGGACTTCTAAAAAGAGTCGTAATTTTATCTGATTTATTCTACCATTTATAAATGAAAAGTTCACAAAAAAGAACTCAATCCTAATGATAGAGGTAGAATGCAGACTCGCCGGTATGAGTCCTATAAATTAGCTCAACATTTCCAAAATTCGACACGATGACTAGTCAGAACCCCAGATACAGTCAGCGAGAATAGTTTATACAGTATAAGCCCGTCATTTCGGTCCCCTTCAAAACCTAAATGGGCAAAACCGACCGATATCGACCTTTTATCGATATGTTTAATCCTTGCAGACCGAATACACCTGCATTCTGTATACCGGGACGAGTATGAAGTTAGCCCCGCAGCCCCGTTTATCCCCACAGCCCCGTGAAGTTAGCCCCGCAGCACCTAGTTACCCCGCAGCCCCGTGAAGTAAGGCCCGTAGCACATAGTTACCCCGCAGCCCCGTGACGCTAGCCCCGTAGCACCTAGATACCCCGCAGCCCCGTCAAATTAGCCCTTTAACACATAGATACCCCGCCTCCCCGTCAAGTTAGCCCCGTGGCACCTAGTTACCTCGTAACCCCGCCATATTAGCCCTATGTCACCATGTCTCAACACGCCTCGTGGCATATGGTTTCCTCAAAGTACCGCTTGAATTAACCTATGCATGCATCACCACAGGACAACAAACAGACGCAGTGGTGTTGATGGGTAAAGATGTCTGCCGCTTATACCGGAGGTTGCGTGTTAGAACCCCACTGGGGTCACGACCGTACCTTCTCATATGTCATCAGTTCTATTTTCTCAGTCCCGTGCCCTCTAGTATCAATGCAACCCTGGTGACATCGTTAATATAAGTATCATCCCAGCCCTGGTAAAACCGTTCAAAGTAGAACCATCCCCGCCTCACTAACTCAGCCCCGTGTCCCCTGCTATCAATACAGCACTTCTTACACTACTGTCTAACTTTCATACCACCCTTTTATGTCTCCGCGTTCACATAAACTCAGCCCCGTGTCCTGTAGTATCATTGCAGCCCTGGTGAAACCGTTAAAAGTAGAACCATCCAATAATTCAGCCCCGTTTCCCCTGCTATCAATACAGCACTTCTTACACTACTCTCTAAATTTCATACCACCCTTTTGTGTGCAGCCCCGTCAAATTAGCCCTGTAGCACATTCATACTCCGCCGCCAACCCCCCCCCCCCGTCAAGTTAGTCGCGGAGCACTAAGTTATCCCGCAGTCCTGCGAAGTTAGCCCCGTGGCACCTAGTTATCTCGTAGCCCCGCCATGTTGGCCCTATGCCACCATGTCTTAAAACGCCTCGTGGCATACGGTTTCCCCGAAGCACCGCTTGAATTAACCTATTCATACATCACCACAGGACAACGAACAAACCCAGTGGTGTTGATGGGTAAAGATGTCTGCCGCTTATACCGGAGGTTGCGGGTTAGAACCCCACTGGCCCACTGGGGTCACGACCGTACCTTCTCATATGTCATCAGTTCTATTTTCTTAGTCCCGTGCCCTATAGTATAATGCAACCCTGGTGACATCGTTAATATAAATATCATCCCCGCTTCGCATACTCTGTCCCGTGTCCCCTGCACTCAATACAGTTCTACTTATAGTGCTCCCAATCTATGATAACACCCTCATTCACATGAACTCAGCCCTCAGCCCTGTGCCCTAAGCATTGAAAACACCGTTTGTAGAAGTAACCTCCCCGCCTGAAGGAGTTCGCCCCGTGTCCCCTGCTATCAATGCACTTCTTGTAACAGTCATTTCTAGTTTTCAGACCACCTCTTTGTGTCCCGAGCATTCACATAAACTCAGCCCCGTGCCCTGTAGTATCTTGAATCCCTGGTGAAACCGTTTAAAGTAGAACCATCCCCGCCATACTTACTCACCCCCGTTTCCCCTGTTATAAATACAGCACTTCTTACACTACTCTCTAAATTTCATACCACCCTTTGTGATGGAAATATCCGTCACTGAGGATAACTGTTTTGGCGGGAACGAGGCTCTGCCGAGTTCCCGCGAAACAGTTTCCGGAAGTGACGGATATTTCCATCTGAACCAAGTATCTCATGGAAGAAACTTTTTCTTGCATACCGTCTTGCACTTTGAAACAGATATTTAAAAACAAACTTACCGAAATGATGCATTTAGACATTCTTTAGATGTTATGTATGGGAAAGTGACGTCACATTTTTTATAACGTGACGTCACATTGTTTATAACGTTACGTCACAAGTAAGCACGTAAGTCGTCTTACACGTGGGGGGGGTGTAAGATGAGATTTTCCAGCACTGGTAAAAACTGCAGATATCCCCATCTGGTATGCAAGAATGTAGTATCTTGAATCCCTGGTGAAACCGTTTAAAGTAGAACCATCCCCGCCATACTAACTCAGCCCCGTGTCCCCTGCTATCAATACAGCACTTCTTACACTACTCTCTAACTTTCATACCACCCTTTGTGTCCCCGCGTTCACATAAACTCAGCCCCGTGTCCTGTAGTATTTTGAATCCCTGGTGAAACCGTTTAAAGTAAAACCATCCCCGCCATACTAACTCAGCCCCGTGTTCCCTGCTATCAATACAGCACTTCTTACACTACTGTCTAACTTTCATACCACCCTTTGTGTCCCTGCATTCACATAAACTCAACCCCGTATCCTGTAGTATCATTGCAGCCCTGGTGAAACCGTTTCAATTTGTATCATATCCGCCTCACAAACTCAGCCCCGTGTCCCCTGCTATCAAAACAGCACTTCTTACACTACTCTTTAACTTTCTTACCACCCTTTTGTGTCCCCGCGTTCAAATAAACTGGGCCCCGTGTCTTGTAGTATCATCGCAGCCCTGGTAAAACCGTTTAAAGTACAACCATCCCCGCCTCACTAACACAGCCCCGTGTCCCCTGCTATCAATACAACACTTCTTACACTACTCTACAACTTTCATACCACCCTTTTGTGTCCCCGAGTTCACATAAACTCAGACTCGTGTACTGTAGTATCATTGCAGCATTTATAACCCGTACCTTCACGTATCAGCCCCGTGATGTTAGCCCCGCAGCACCGATATAGTTACCCCGTATCCTCGTGAAGTTAGCCCACAAGCACCTAGTTATCCCGCCCCCTTGAAACTTGGCCCGTTGCACCTAGATACCCCGCAGCCCTGTCATGTTAACCTCGAAGCATTTAGTTACCCCGCAGCCCCTCCAAGTTAGCCCCGTAGCACCTAGATACCCCGCATCCCCGTCAAGTTAGCCATTTAGCAACTCAATACCCTGCATCCCCGTCAAGTTAGCCCAGTAGCACCTAGATACCCAGCATCCCTGTCAAGTCAGCCCAGCAGCACCTAGATACCCCGCATCCCTGTCAAGTCAGCCGCGTAGCACCTAGTTACCCCGCAGTCCCGCCAAGTTAGCCCCGTTGCACCTAGTTACCTCGTTGGCCCGCCATGTTAGCCCTATGCCACCATCGTGGTATATGGTTTCCCCGAAGCACCGCTTGAATTGACCTATTCATACCTACATACATATGTACCCCGCAGCCCCGTGAAGTTTAAGACATAATAACGATGACAAGAGGCCGTTTGCATACAAACAAAGATGAAGTTACCCTGGGCTTAGCTAATCCTTAGGACATGGGATGGGTTGAATTGGGTTATATGTATATTGTGGGAAATGATATTAGCTAGCGTTCTCCATATGCGACATTTTGTTCTCTTTTCGCTAGCAAAGATAAGCCTGTCAGAAAATCGATGAACAGGTAGTGGCGGCCGGACAGTTCGCTTGCGGTCGTAAATTTTCCGAAACAGACCGGAAAACCGCTGATTGTTTCGGTCACTCAATCAGTAAAAATCGATATTTGCTTGCGTAATATTAGCCCGGGGATATTATGATGTACATGTACATGTACCATGTATTACGCTAAAATAGAAATCACAACTAAAAAAGGTTCAAAGAATACAAAATAGGGCACTAAAAACCATACTAGGATGTCCGAGGCATACCTCTACTCTCCCATTACATACCGAAACAGCTATGATCCCACTACCTCTACAGAGAGAACTTCAAGCACTAAAATATTGGGCCAGAAGCTCCAGACTGGGCCCAAACTTACCTATCAATGACGATATATGCGACCACCCGGCATATTTTTACAAAATCAAAAGTAACAAAAATTTAAAGAAACCTTACACACAACACATCAGAACTCTAATTACAGAATACGGCCTAGGCGATACCCAAATTCAAGAACCGTGCTATGAACAACTAATCAATATTGAAATGCCTGAGATCAATTTAGATCTAGTAGGAAAAATTAACAAATCTGAAAACGCTGAAAGAAACAAAATGATTGCAAATCTAAACATTATTCGACACTTTAGAGACTTTACCCAAATTTATACAGATGGAAGTAAGGACCCGTCAAAACAAATAGCAGGGGCGGGCATAGTAGTTATAGGAGAAGACGGAACAATCTTACACAACAAGAGTTTAAAGCTTCAACATCAAGTTTCAATATTTACATGCGAATTAGCAGCAATAGATTATGCGATAACTTACTGTAAAGAAAATCATATTACAAAATCAGTCATTATTAGTGATAGTCTTAGTTCCTTAATGGCAATAAAATCAGGACAATCTCACAGACAAGAAATGATCTTTAATATACTAAAAACAATCACAGATATAAAACATAGAGGGGACGAAATTCAGTTAATGTGGGTACCAAGTCATGTGGGCATAAACGGAAATGAATTAGCAGACGACAAAGCAAAATACGGCAGCACTTCCGGTACAGAAATTCATATTAAGCTCAGCGTACCGGAAGTCTACAGCATCATAAAAGATAAAGTAAAACAAAAATATCTACAGCAATGGGAAACTTACTGCTCAACACATAACATAGAAATTAATATTAAACCGCCTAGCAAATTACAAACGTACCATCATGATAGAAAAATAGACACAATGTATACTAGACTTAAACTAAAAAGTAGCTATCTTAAAGGGGACCGATACATAGAAGACAAAAACTGCCAACACTGTAACGAAATAGAAAATTTTGGCCATCTAATGTTTCACTGCCCATTATATTCGGAAGAAAGGAAAATATTTGAAACAAAACTTTTGAAATTAGAACTAATAACTATTACGGAAAAAACTCTGTTAGATCCACCAAAAGAAATAGCACAAGATATTCGCCTGGCCGTATTCGAATTTATCAAAAATATAGGATACAATGAAAAAATATAGATTAGGACCGATTGCTCGGCAAAACACCAGAACAAACATACACACTACTGAAAACACAAACGTCATAGGTGACTTTTACGGAGTGTTAATGCCGCCCGGCAATCACTCGAACCCACACACCCACACGGTCGTACCAAAAGACCAAGGTGAAGTATGATGTAGTACACGGACTGCGCAAGTGTAGATCGACTAAAAACCGTATCTTACCCTTTATTTGGGACTCCCACCTTAACGAAATAATGCGTAACTCGCAATGGGGGAAAAACGGTACTTGGACTCTGCAGGAGCATGGTGCGCGGAATGCATGGTGCTAGCCCTGAGCTCTATGACCCTATATACAGAACACAGCACACAACTCACACAACTCTATATTTGATAAAAGTACATAGGGGTAGATATGGCAAGCCTATTATAGATTGTAGATATGTTATTTCGTAGATTAGATTAGAATAGGCAAGCCAGTATCGCATTTTAGTGACATAAAACAAATATTTCCACACTAAGAAACCCCTAACACACTCTCTGTAAACCAGGGGTGTCCTGTAATTTACCTTTAAGTAGTTTAGTATACTTTATTATACATGTATATATGTTAACAAGAATGAGCTTCCGGTACAGAAAGGTCAAGGACATCAAACCCCCACCTCAGGTGAATCTTTGAGACAAAACACATATCTAAAACACTGAATTCATATACCTCCGGAAAACATGAAAATTTTATAACAAAAAACTTTAGAACTAGATAAGGGCTACCCAACACCCTAGCCATAACTATAAAGCACGATTTAGTAAAGATTTGAAATGAAAATAGAAAAGATTGAAAACATTAGACAATTTTATTACAGATAATTTATTCCGCGATTTTCCAAAATTTTGTAGCATAAAAGACAATTTATAAAGGATACAAAACATTGACAGTTTATATTTCGACCAAATTATATTTAGAATAACAAGGACCAAAGATATAACACAAAAAAACGTAGGAAAAAAGCTTTATTTAAACAAAATCGACAAAAAATCCTTTTTTCTCTATCTAAATATATAAAAAACACATGTATAGAATAATTACAATCATCAATAATTACTACAAATACCTACCACGTGACAAACCCGGTATAAAGCCGACATCTTGACATGTGACGGAAGCTCAGTAGATTAGATAGTTATTAGTCATTTTATAGAAATATGTGAAATTAACAAATTTTTACTTTTCAGCGGTTCTAGTGTCTGAGTAAGAAATTTGATACCTACATAGGAAAAAATAGTGTCTGTGGCGACATACCATTATAACCCACGCATATACAAACCCCTGGTGATTACAAAAACAAACATACAACTAATAAATGTCCAAAATAATCACCAGGACAATGACTGGAAAAACGTAGAAAATAGAAATAATCACAATTAATGACTGCTTAAACAAGAAAATGCATACTTAATGCCCATATAAAAAGTCATAACTAACCAAAAACAGTGATTGATCCTATAACTAGATACCCCAGACATTGCAGAAAATGCATAAAACACTACTTATTTCCTAAATGGAAGCAGTAATCTACTGTCAAAAAATAGCCGGATCCAAAAAAGCCAAACGCGCACCTGTTATAACTCCATCCGGTTCGTGCGCACTAAAAGTCGCAGTAGGTCACCCAAAACCAACAAGTAGGTCAGGTCAAGTAGTACGAACAGCAATGTTAATCTTGAAAAGCATATCTAACTTTCGCAATTATATTTTCGAACCAATAAAGATGTGTAATATAAGATCAAAACTACATTAAGAACAATCTTACTCAGGCACGAAAAACCCAATCACTCACAACAAAGAAGATGTGAAAAGTACTGGTTAGTCAACCAGGATCAGGAATAGTAGTTCACCAGCATCTGTCCGAGGACCGAAACGCCGATCATACAAATCATGATCTACACTTACTTCTTTTATTATTTATAAGTAAAAAATAAAACAGATTAACAGATTAAAATTAAAATTTCCTTCTGAAACAATTAAAAAGAATTTCTCACCAAAATTCCACAAAATTTTAATAAAATTTCTATTTTACGAACTCATGATCTACAGCAACATTCATATATTTAAAGACAAATTTTGGCATTTTATCTAATTTATGATACAAATGATTCAAATAATTACATTAATGACTGTGCTTTTTCAACAGTAGTAGACCGAACTGGCTGCCATTAGCACCCTGCTGATTGGTTAATCATTTTTGTCTCTCCTGGCTCCGATTTTTGCTTCTAGCTCCGGTAGTAAACAACCAACTAGTACAAGTCTCTTTATAATTTTCTATTGTACACCATTATAATTAAAGAAGTAAAGTTAACAAGTAGCCTGTGCGGTTGCTGGCTTATTCGGGTTTTAAGGGGTTTTTATATTTTCAAAATTTCAGAGTAGAAACATAAGTCAAACTTTCATGCATACTTTTTAACTTGTTCAAATAAGTAAAACCATCTTTTCGGACAACATTTTATTCTATCATTCAGGACAATTAAATTTTTTATCATCACAAAAAGCTAAGCAAAATAAAAATAGGACAACACTTTATTAAAGGGGATTTTTACTTTACAAAACAAACACATATAACATCTAGTATCAAAATTTTCTAAAAACTGTTAGGCTACCACGATCCAGACATACAAACTAGGTCAATCACACTTAGATCTCATTGGTCGCCGTGATTGGCCTACTATTTGGTAACCAATCAAATACAACCTTTGGCTATACTGGCTGGAAATTGCAGTCAGGTAAATTTCTCCTATTTTCTGGCTTCAAAATTTTATTTTTTAGGCATGACGGGAGACATGCCGGGGTCTCATCCAAATATCAAGCTAACATAAGTGCTCTTTTGGACGGACCTTGATAAAATTCTCATCAAATCAAATCAAATCAAAATAGAAATCTTTAACTTTTTGCATTCATCCCAGCTATCTTTTTGTGCTATGTTTAAAAAGCAACTTGATAACAGTGATATGTAGCAACACGTATTTGAGCTTTAGAGCTATTATAGATTTATCAGTTTAAGGGGGAAGTATTTTTATTTCATGAATATACCCTCGCATTTTATTAACTTTTGTTAAATATACCCAATGCAGTGCTATTCGTGTAATAAATTGCCGAGATAATATGCTATTAATCTATAAATTGTTCAATTAATTTTATTACATTGAATCATATATTAAAGTATTCGTATTTTATGTATTTAAATGAAGTTTCACAACATAAATCATACGCGGTACCACCAACTTGTAATACAATGACAGTCACACTTTTTTTTTCGCGCGATTAAAAATCTTTTGGTGTTTTTATATACTTAAAGCAATACATTCTCTTTAAATGTAGTATATATCTATCATTTAAATGTGAAACATTGAAAAAACAAAATTTTCATAATTGATTTCATATTCCTGTTCGCCGTGAAAAAACATCACGATAGACAGAATGTGTGCGTCATCTTTGAAAATTTGTTATTTACATGATGAATGTCTCAACTTACAAGGTGGATGGTACTATCGTTTAATTAGTAACAGTACTGTTTCCCGTGCGCCTGACTTAAAAACTCTTCTCTGAAACCACAAGGCCTATGAGCTTAGATAGTTAGCATGTGGCATTGCCTAGTGGATCTCTACTGAGATTGTTCAAATTATGACCACCGAGTCAAAATTCAAGAAGAAACCACAAGGCCTAGAGCTAAGATATCTTGCGTGTGGCATTGTCTAGTGAAAACGTCTACCAAGATTGTTCAAATCATGACCCGGGTCAAAATTGACCCCACTTAATTTTACATAGGCTTATATAGGAAAAACTTCAAAATCTTTATCTCTGAAACCACCTCTACCAAGAATGGTCAAATCATGACCCCCAGGTCAAAACTGACCCTTTCTGCTATTGTTGACCGAGCAATATAGGGCTTGTTTGTCAATGTGTTAAAGTATTAGGTAAGCTCATGAGAAGTGAATAAAAAGTAAGATAATATATTACATGTACTCGTATTTACTAGTATTTAGAGCGGACAAAACTGCTTTTGATTCAACTGTGCTACTAAAGTGTCGAGTTGCCTTTTTCCTGGAGCAATAATTCGTCCCAGCTTTTTCTTTGTAAAAAAATCAAATTGAAATTTTATCATCATGCACAAATAAATGTCGTGATAGATTTTAAACTTTCATCAATTTAAAGTTTAGTCAGGTTTCTTTCACATTAGCGTATGGCGGCTTCTTCATATTAAATACAGTAATTTAATCCTGATGTTTGTTTGAGGTTTTTTCTGTATGTAGATATATATCTTAAACCATCCCTCATTGTGCAGACTGCATATTAGATTACAATTTAATGTCTGCAAAACCGACTAAAAGCACAAAGGTTCATAAAGCATACATTTATTGTCGGCAATTGTCAAACTGTGCACGAATAACAAAAAAAAAAACATCACATTTATGACAGGTGAGATCTACCCGGAAGAACGGTTTTTGAAAACAAATTCTTTGTATAAATTAAGCGTCACAATTTGAAAGTGACATACGCATGTGTGTTTGTGTGACATTACACCAGTCTATGATTTAAAATGTATGACAATTTCCCGTGAAAATGTGTCAAAATTATGTACAAATTCTTTTCACCGGTGTTACATCTGCTTGTTTACGTTGAGTTAAAGACAATTAAAATGTTCTTCATAAGTGACCCCCCCCCCCCCACCCCCAAACCGCAGGTGGTCAAATATCTTAATCGTTTTATTGCCCCTTATCAGTTTTAATCCTCTCTGATTAGGTCCAGCAGCGTGTCAATAGATTTGATATGTAGTACGATAGAAGAACCATAAATTTTATTGATTTGTACAGATAATTGATTTATAACTTATTTCCTGTTGTTTATATAAACTGTTTTATATAATAATGACATTTTACTTTTATTGCAGGATATGAAAAATATTTTAGATAAATGCAGTAAACTGTGATTTTAAAGTTATACTGAGAAAGTTAATATGCTCAAGTAATTAAGCACCTTCCTGTGGTGTGGCCTGAATGCATTTTTGATGTATAAAAAATCCTTCTGACAATTTATTTCTTTGCAAATTATAAGTGCAACTGAACGCTTCTTCTAACTGTAAAATAAGCTAAAACTAAATTTCTCTTATGTATCAAGTGTAACATGTAATCTTAGTGATAATTGGTTTGTTGTAAGAGTAATTGATTGAGTGTTTAAAAGACACTCGAGGTCCAAACTTCTTTTTATAGATACATCTGCACGAACAAGAGCCATAATATCTCCGCCATGCTTGTTCCTATCATGCCTGTCAAGTTTATAACCTTCAGCTGAAAACAGATTATCACTGAAGGAGCTGTCAATTTTTGTTTCAGCAATTGTGAAAATATCCACAAGTTGACCATCAAAAATTTGTTTTAGTTCGTATACTATTTATATTGAGGTAGCCGATAACGGGACGTTTTCTATTTATGTTTTTCAAATTCTTTACCTCTTCAATATATAGAATTTTGAGGAATCGCTCGAATCATCCGAGTTCATTGAATCGTTGCAGTAATAGCACCATGAGAACAACTGTAGATGTTAAAATTATAGTAATTAATTCCGATTGTCAGTACAATTGTAAGATTAAATTTAGAGCCGCTATGAAGCAATGGTAACTCGTTCGCCTCAGGATTGGAGGGTCTCGGGTTCGATTCCAGTTGGAGTTTCTAGAGCGATTAATATAAGCTGTAAAAGCGTGTTTCGCAGTCGAGAGCATAAATAAAATTAATTCAAATCCTGCTTGCATTTTAAAGAAAAACATTCACATGTCACATATTTTTAAGGAATTTAAATGTCTCTTCACTGTAGGAATGGAGGGTGGTAGCTTTTTTATAGCATTTCCATGTACAAGCACTTAGTTTCACAACATGTATTTACAGTTACTACATTCCTACATATAGTGCTGTTGATAATCTTATGAAAGAAAGCGACGAGGCGTACAAAAAGCTGGGAAGACAGAGCAAGTAACTGTAACTGAAGCCATGGGTGACTATGCGGTATATATTGTTTACTGATACGGTTTTCTTTCTGTGCAACATTTACGATGTATTTATTTTTTTATTTACTCGTTAAATGAAGTAACTTGCAAACATAATTTTACTATTCGTTGACTGCATTACAGTTTCCTTCAGCAGAGATCAGATGCCTTTATTTATGAATACAAGTAAAATGTTTAAATTCTACTGACGAGATAGTGCAAGACATAAGATATAATGTACGTTCAAGCGTTTTTCGTCGCCTAATAAAAGCTATTTTTAGTTCTGACGTGCAGTAATTTACTAAGAAAGCCGTAGGGAACATTTGAATATATATTAATTAGGGGTGGCAACGGGTAACCGGTTAATTGGTTACTCGATCAAACATCCGAGTAACAGGGTTGGCAAAGCATTAATCGAGGATTCGAAACAAAATCGCAAAAGTCGTTTAATCGTGCGTTTAGTCTTAAATTAACGCTTTTTGATCCCTCAAATTGACAGTCTTAACTCACGGGTGGTTGACTCTCCCCACCACCACAAAATGAGATGAAAAGAAATTGTGGGGAGCACACTTCCGAGGTGGTGGGGTTCTACAAAATAACAAGGCAAGTGAGTATGACTTTTGTAAATTTTGTTTTAAATTACTACAATGTAGTATGTTGTTGAATAACTTTCAAAAATCGGGCTATGTAGTTACCAGTAGAAATGTTGAGACTACCGTTTGCACGAATTGTGGAAACAAAATCTATAAATTGTAGTCTCTAGAACGTTTATCAGTTGGCAAAAATCTCGATTTTCAGTAACCAAAGTTAAACTATCCTTATTTTTTGTCCCAAACCCCGTGTTTCCGAATAAATTTTACATACAACATATGCGCACATGTACAAAATAAGTATTTATTGTCACTAGACGATCCGGTGAGTAAATAAATTGAAACTACAGCCAATTTCTCAAATGAGGTGGTGGGGTGGAGTACGAGGCGGTGGGGATTTGGAGGCGGTTGATGTTGGTGTTTTTCTGCCGTTTGACAGAGTTAATTTTAATGAGTTGCTATTAGGTTTTATAAACCTTATCATATACGACCGTATTCGGACTAAGGTGATATTATTTATAAACAGCTTATTTCAACCGAACTGCAACTTCCTGTTTCTCGGTAGCTGGATGTCTATAAATTGTGTCTTCACTATGGACGACACGTTCTCTGTAGGTTTCTAGCTCCGGATATGACAGAAGTACCGGTTCCCGACGGGGCATGTAACATACACATATAAGGTTGGTTCAACTTTCCAGGCTATACACCAAGAGATCTGTCGTGTCAGGTTACACAACCCCAAAACCACCACAGGACAAATAGAGTGAAAATCTTCTACCAGAGTCATCCGGACACGTAAAACTATGTTTGCAACATCTCCAAGATATGCAGGTGTATTCACCAACCCACATTCTGTCTATATTGTAGGACTCTGTCAACATCTACTTAATCCATCTTGAACAGCTCTTTAGCCGTTCTATCGAAAGAGTAATTGGAGACAAATCCCTAAAGGTTCCCGCGTTCTGAAGAAGAACAAGTTAAATCCCTGCGATTATGGCGTCCGCATTCTGAGTGTCAACAGCTAGGAACTCGGCGTTTACGATGTCCCTGTCGATGTTCTTTTGTTTATCACCAGGTAGGAGTTGGGTTAATGATGTCCTTGCCGATTTTCTCTTGAATATCACCAGCTGGCTCCCCAGTATCAATATGTTCCCTGTCGGTGTCATCGCCCTTTATCATGGGTGCCTGTATTGATGGTTCTGTTCTGTCCTTCCGGATTATTAGGTTCATCACCACCCACCTGGACTCAAATCGCCACCTGGCTAGCCATTGCCCTGCCCGGGTTCTCTCTATCTGCACCAGCTGGATTTTGCCGGAATTCAGCAGTCTGTCTGTGATGAAAGTTGTTCATAACTAAACATATGACCCTCCAGTGTCAGCAAAGCCGGCGAGTTGAATGGGCTAATGGAAAACTCTCTGGTATATCCCATCTGACATGCTTGCAGGTAGCTTTCATGGCCATTTGCGAGACGGGATAAACCATGGCTACTGCTTCAATAATCAGCGTTCTATCAGTTCAACAGTCGGATAACATCTGGCATGCCGATCCAAACCGCTGACTGTTGCAGTACAAGAAGACGCCTTGCCAGTAATATAGCATCTCCTTGCCGCTCACAAAATAACCTTGGAAGCTAGGTCTTTTCTATGTGTTGGCTGAGGTGTGCACTTCTTATTCTACACTGAACAACTGGGTATCTACACTTCTTGTAGGTCGATTAGTTTGGAGACGTTTCTTGTATACTATCCTGTCTATCAGTCACTGCGAAACCAGCACGACTTCTGCTCTCCTCTGCTCTTGTGGGGACCGAGTTTATGCTGTGGCTCAAATCTCGCCTTCTAAGTTGATCTCGTCTTTCCCGAGAATCAAAGCTAATTAACCGTGATCTCCTATTCGCCCTTTCTGTGGAGTCTTGCCTATCGTGACGTTTTCGCCTTGACCTTCGATCACGTTCAGCTCGGTGGTCTATTCTCTCTGATCTTGAGCCCCTGGTCTCACGCCGTATGCTTCACTCCCCTCAGGTGGCTTGCAATATGTTTTGCACCGTATTTGTCACGGCGTCGATTATGTGAACTAGAATCAAGTGGCGACCTTGTTCTCGCATGCAGGGTTCCAGCTCTGTGTTGTTACCGGGTTCCTAAAATTAGCCAATGGATCAACGTCGTCTACATCTCGACAAAGCGTGTTTGACTTGGATGTGCTCGTCTTCATTTATCACAGTCACCACATGGCAACTGACAGATAGAGAGGTCAAGTCTTTATTCATAACAAAGAGGATCAGCAGGTTGTTGTAACAGTATTTATATACATATATCACAATTTTGTGCCTTTTTCCTTGTCTATGAAATATTTTATATTGTTTTGGCTTAGCTCTTCCTATTATCAGTTTACCAAGTCAAACGACGATCTAACAAATAATTATGGAACTGCCTGTTCGAACGTGTTACAGCTATAAGCCACATCTAAAACAAATGGATGTAGTTGAATTGGCAAAGCTTACACCGGGGGCGTTATCAAGCCGTCTTCATCTTGCAGAAAGCGTCTTCTTGTTCTAAATCCAAGGAATACTCTTTTTTCCCTGTAAAGGCATACAGCGGTGCTGCCAAATGTGCAAAATCTGGTATAAATGCATGACGATAGTTGGCTAATTCAAGGAACTGTTCAACTTCTTTTGTCTTTTTTCGAACGTGACAATTTTGTACCACCTTTTTATTTTTTTCATTCCCCAGTTCTATACTGTCTATACTAATCTGTTTGCCGAGAAATTTAACTTTCTTTTGGAAGAAGACACTTACGTTTTAATTTGTACTCACGCAGTCTCTTTTTTTAGAAATTCTAGAACAAACAGATAACTGCTTTAATTAACTCACAGATTGCGAATATGATCTTGAAAATGTCATATATCATCCAAGAATGCTAACAAAATCTTCACGGTCAGACCTTGCATTACAAGATTCTTCACCCGATCATATGTAGCCGGAACATAACAAAGTCCGAATCCCATTTTAACAAACTGAAATAGACCATATTTCGTTATAAATGTGGTTTCCTTAAGGTCTTCTGCCCGTAGTGATACCTGCCAGTAGGCTGAATTTGCATCTGCCTTTGATATTCGGTCAAGAGGTCAGCTAGAATGTCTGTTCCTAAGTTAATAACTTAACTTGATCTTTTAAACATGTCTTGCTAATACACCGGTAGAATCTTTACACCACTTTCATCAGGACCATCAACTTGATTAACGTGTGGCTCCGCTTGACTTCAGACTTCACTTGTAGTAGTTCAGCCGGATTCGTAGAACCTGGCCAGTTCTTTGTCGTGTCGACAAAGAACTGTCTAGGCACTGAATACTGACGACAGTCTTTGGCGGAATAACTTTGCTACGTTTGATTGTTACCTCAGCAACCAAGTTACTTCTTTTTGGCTTGCGCAGTTTGTCTATGACTAATATCATCGGTGCCGCATACGTTTTCTCTTTATAGTACTTGCATCCTAGTTTTAGTTATTCCGGGCCTTTAAGTAAAGCTGTCAATTACATATCTCTTCCATGCATAGTCACATATTTCTTTTTTTCTTATTTCATCTCAATAACTTCTGACGCTGTGTCGACAACCGCTTGCACTGTTTACTACCAATAGAAATTAGTACTCTATAGATGTAACTGGAACATGCATTCTGATATTACTTCTCCTGTGCTGCTTTCTTTTGACCAAGCTTCACACATTGCCGGGGGCACACTTGACAGCTGACACAATGTGTAGTCTCATAAACAATGGAGGTATCTTCTATGGACACACCATCTCTCTCATGTTAATTGTCCATTGCAGCAGACAATACGGTGTTATCCATGGCTGCTGTTTTAGCCACCTTCACTGCTTTTGCTGCAACAACTATTTCTGTAAAGCCCTTTACTGATGCACGGATCGAGTTAAGCTTCTTTGTCCGAGCCCTTCTCGTTTAAAGATGTAACCCTATCCCTGCATGACACACGTTTGTCATCACCTGCAGTGTATTTTGGGCAACCTCTTTTCCAATGTGCCTTTTGACAATAAATCAAAACACACACCCGAGCCTGTGCTGACGATCGTGAGACATCATGAAAGTTATTAATTTCTTTAAATCAGTTGATAGCTGCTAAAAGTCTTCTATAGTTCTGTCGCTATTTTTATTTATTGCTAATAACAGCTCATTAGTGCTGTCTTTATCTTGATCTGATTAATTCTCATCTGCGCTGTTTCAATTAGATCCCTCAAGCCAAACTTCTTTTCCATTTTTTCTGTACTGTTGTAGAAGGCTGCCCTAGTGTCATTATAGTTAGCTGGCTTTGCCGGTGAGACCCAAGCATAACTCTTGCTTGAATATTTTTGAAGTCCACTATGAAACTCCTGGTAGAATGATTGCCAAGAGCCTTTGCCATCATACAAGTAATTGAAGTTCTTTGGGGCATGCATCTGTAGTCTATGTCCTGCCGATCTAGCCCTGTTAACATCATTTACACCATCATCATCATTAACATCATCGTCACCATTATCATCATTAGCATCATCAACAGCAGCATCACGATATTTGGATTCGTGTCGATACTCGTGATGTTCTGTTTTAAAGGGTTTCACTGTACATTAATGATTTAAGGGGATATAAGGCAAGATGTTGTTTTTCCCATTACCTCATTAAGTTGCATAGAGTGATCTTCACTAAAAAACCATGAAGATCTGCTGTCATTCTTGGGCCGAGTGAAGAATTTGCACTTTTTCTTGCTATCTCTTCTTGCTGTCTATGTCCTTGTAAAGCAACCTGTCTGTCCCTGTCTACTTCTTCCCGTACTCTAATCCTAGAGTCTGCTATAACTTTTTCGACTTTACTTTGCCTTGATTCACCCTGATTCCTTAATCTATATCGCTCGTCATGTTCCTCCTCATCTCAGCTTCTGCGAGTTCTGTCTCATAATCTCTCAGGGCGAAATATATGCAGGCGAGAATTATTCTGTGACATGGAGCATTCAGACATCTTGTGAAATGTTCTCATTTATGTTATGACCAGCATGTTTCCATTTCATTAGATTTGCTGTAATTCAAGTGTGACCTAGTCAGGTATATGCCCAGCAACACAAAAGAACAGTTTTATTCTTGAAATCATAATGATAAAGAAATTTAAGATTAAAGATTATATTGATTTAATTATTCTACTTACGGATGACGTACTCTTCATGTGGTAACAGTACTCTTAAAATGAAAAACTGAAAAAAAACTAATTAATTATTAGTATATCATAATATTCAACCAAAATGGAATATAAATAGAAAATAAACAATACAAATTTACTTTAAGTAATCTTTATTATACTTGAAAGAAAACGAATTGAAAAAAGTATGTCGCTGTAAACGAGAATGTACGGGAAACCCAATAACGAAATATATGAAAAAGATGTGATCTAGATTATTTGCCTAGATCAATGTAAGATCGCTCAATGTATCTTGCTGAATACAACATCTTATATTGTGCCTGATGAATTGTATGGAACTTGTAGCACAGTTAATTCGCCTGCTGGCGAACGCCTTTATAAATCAAAGCACTGAAAGTGCTGACAACAAGGAGACTATCCGATTATTTTAATCACAGACCTGCCAGTTATTGAAATTAGGAAATAATCTATGGATTGGAGTGCTTTATCGAAATTGAAGCATTCCCCGAAGATGGTTCGCCCTCGTGAATTATTCCGCAGGCATATTGCCGACGGGAAATTCTACGGACCTTTTTCAGTTCGGCGGTAGTGTATAAAATGGCATATATAGTGGCTGTTGGAATTCACTCCCATATTCGGGTAACCGTTCAAGATATCAAATATAGCTATAGTATACAAACTTATTTCAGTTTTATCATCTAATACATAGAATATATAAAATACCTGACTGTGACATTATGCAGAAGACGTCATATTTTAGAACCTAACAAAGCAGACATTCGATTTAAATGCCGTATCGCTAAACTGAGCTGTACAACGTTTGAACGTGGAGTAATGACGTCAGTGTGATGACGCAAACGTTTTCATTCATTGTTTTGTCACCGGGAATCAAAACACTGCGTGACGGTTAATCCTGAATTTTCTTGGCCTTTTTAAAGGAAAACAAGGTGAATGTATTCTAATGCTTAACTGTCGCAACCAAAATTAATACATGTATTTAGGTTCTTAATCACAACTATTTCATGCGACTGATGTATTTATACAGATATCTCTATTGTAACATCTATTTCTATTTCTATATTTTATTTTTCTGCGCGGAAGTAAATTAGAAAAGTCGGAAGGAGCTACTTCCATGTCCGAAACTCCGCCTACTTTTCCGAGCGCTTTAATCATATTAAAGCACCACTCGAATTGACTATAGAAATATACCATAGGCATATTAGAACACATCATGTTGCTGTTGTTTTATTTTTTTCAAAAACATAATTTTGCTTGAGACTTTTTTAACGAAGTAAAATACATTGCTTTTAACTCGTATGTAACCAGCTTAGTTTATGACACATCCTTCAGGAATACGTGACACGCCCTACTCGTCTATTATTTCAGGAACTTTTCAAGAAATCTAAAATTTAAGTGGTGGTGCATTATGTTTATCTATAAACAGCTTGCCTCAACCGGACCGCAACCTGCTGTTTCTTGATAGCTTAATGTCTATTGATTTCTCTTCACGTCTAAGTTCTCTTGTTCCGGATATGACAAAAGTACCGTTTGGACGCGTAACATACATACGCTGGTTCCATTTTCCAGGTTATACACCCTAAAATCGGTCGTGTCAGGTTACACAACCTAAAAACCACCACAGGACAAATAGAGTGAATACCTGAAATCAAAACAAAGATGCATCGTGCATTGTGTATACATATGGTCCATATTATTACATTTCGAGTAATCAATCGATAAAAGGACCGAGTACGCGAATATCGAATCTGGTACTCGTCGCCATCCCTAATATTAATACAGTAACAGCAGTATTTTTTCAAACAATACTTACAAACTTTATTAAAAAGTTTATAAAGAAGTACCTGCGTTTCTTGTGCAGAAGGTCATTGGTTTAAATCCCTGCTACGTCATACCATAGCTGTTCTTGTTTATGTCAAAATGATGAATAGCAGAAAAAACTTGTGACCACCTTGATTTTGTGGGGCTCGTGCGTGACCGGTGAGTTCGAGACCTAATCTCTCCAGCTGGTCAGGGTGTAAGGAAACATTTGAAAAATGCATAACTAGAAAACCATAAATTATCTGCGGGGAGTTTGCAATACTGCAGGAAAATGTGCTGTACTTAACCATGAGTTTTTTAAGTGAATGAATACGGAAAGTGGTAGATAATGAAAGGAATACTTTAACACTCGTTTTCTTAACAAATCGTATCTATTTTCGTTAACTTCCTTGTGTAAACCGACTGTAATAATAGTCATTTTTTCGTTAAAATGTTACCTTTAGAGGCACATGATACTGGAGATTGTAGCACAAATTTCGTATTATTTTACTGTTTAAAACGTCATATTCCGGTGAAAACCTGGAATTAAGATATGACGGAAAGGGTGGTATGTTCGTCGTACACTTCAAGATAAATGCTACCTTCAAGAAATGCAAAAATCTAAAAATATAAGTTATAACAGAAATAAAATCACCATGTTCATTGAAGGATGTTTCGATACGTTTTATTATCATTATTTCACAGGAATTTCATTCATGTGTGGACAAAAAAAAGCTTCACAAGGAAATAAAAGACGCAGGCGGCACCACACATGGTCTGAACCAGTATATCAAGAAATCACGTGAGACATGGCATAATCGGAAGATGAATGTTGCAGTAACTGGAAATTCAGGTGCTGGCAAATCTAGTCTGATAAATGCTCTCAGAAATATGAAACCTTCAGATGAAGGTGCAGCCGAGGTAGGTGTTGTCGAAACAACTACAATGTGTCGGGAATATACATATCCAAATAATGAGTTTGTAGCTCTTTGGGACTTACCTGGAATTGGATCGCAGACATTACCTAGAGACCAGTATTTAAAAGCTGTGACCATTTCGCTGTTTAATGTGGTTATCATAGTTACTTCTTCCCGCTTCGTCGAAAACGATATGTGGCTGGCAGAGCAAATTTGTGCCTTAGGAAATCATGTACTGTTTGTGAGAACAAAAATTGATACAGACATGACGAATACAGAAAGAGATTACCCGGATGATTTTGAGGAAGAGAAGTACATATCAAAGATAAGAGCTGACATGACAAAGAATGTGCGTCAAGGGGGATTATCGCAGACCAAGATCGAGATATACTTGGTGAGCTCAGTGAAAAGAAATTCGTACGACTTTAACATACTTACTGAAAAGCTAAAAGAACTTCTAAATAGCAGAAACAAAGCTATCCCTGCAATACTGAAGGGATATGTAAAAGAAGCAATTGAAGAAAAACAGGAATCAGTCAAAAATGAATTCACAATCAATAAATGTGTGTCAGTCATTTATGGATTTCTTCCACTGCCATTCCTTGAAACAAGCCTTGGTAATTTAAATGTAGATCATATTCGTGAATGTTGTCTGAAAACGTTCTGTCTTGATGGCACATCGCTGGATACAATATCTAAGGAATTAGACGAGCCAAAGGCATCGTTAATGAATCATCTGAAGTCGTACAAGATTTTAGAGGGGCCGACAGGAAAAACATTGCTGGAAGCTACAGAGGAGAAGGAATACCCAGCAACCGTTGGAAAGTATTCGAAGTACATACTCCCAATTATTGGCAGCTTTTATTCTGCCCACAAAAATGTCTATACCTTAGAGAAATGTTTGGACAAAATTTGTGTTGTAGCTGCAGAAGACGAACTCGGACTTGTTACAAAGATACTAAACAAATTAGATAGTGACTTGCGCTTTGATATTTGATTGAAAGAAAATCTATAATTAGCGTTACAGAATACTAATGGGGCCTACTGTCAATATTGTGCGCAAACACTTTATCACC
>JAFMSR010000011.1:4523459-4546557 GCA_022818135.1 Saxidomus purpurata
GATTACTAACATTATCTCTGGCTTGTTTGTTTGTTTAGAAAATTAAAAGGTCGGTTGTGCTCACCAATCTGCTTGTGACCGACCCAAGCATCTCTCCCTTGATGCAACATCCTTTTATTTGTTCAAAAGTTTAACTTTTAGTGCTAAAGTAAGAGAGTAGCTGCGGCAAATTCTGCCTTTTACTCTGGCTTTCAGTTTAATTTTCGCATCTTCGGCTGAGCAGCAGATGTACGATTAGCAAGAGGATCTCCTTCCCGCTTCAATCGTTTTGATTCGATACGGACAGGTTCGACACTTCGATTCCAAACGTGCGCAAGCCAGCATAGGATTTCCTCATGGTCCATCTGTTCAGACATTAATATTTGAATTCTTTACATGCATGTTTTGTTTAATATACACATTTTGATTATGTACACTGTGAAAAACTTATTCTCTTATTTTGATTTCTTATTCAGTGATTTCTTTTTCTTGAAGAATCAATTTAAATTGATGGTTACAGGATTGTTTAAGAGTCGTACAAATGATATGTGATGTTATACCTAGTAACCAGAGACTTTTCTCAGAAGTGAAGAATGCGTTAAATCTAGTAAAGAACAGTTTACATTGCGTTATTATAGAAAAATTCAATTGGTGTTGCAATTTCAATTTTCTAACTTTCCAGCTTCGCCGGTTGCAGTTGCTTTATATTGTATATCTGTATATGTCTCTAATTCAATCAGACAGATAAGCGAAAGTAAATTTAGCATTTTATTCTGTCGGCTGCATGCATTAATTGGCTTGCTTGGAAAAGCCGTGTAAAGATATGTTTGGACGGTTGTATTATGAAATGTTCTTGACCAGTTTTTTTCACCTGTTAAAACGTCAGTTTTCTTTGTGTAATTTAAGCATTGTTACTTTGTGTGTATTGAGTTATGCTAGACTGATTCTTAAGAATACGTGAAGCTTTTATGTTGATGTAGATTTATTTTTTTTACTGATAACATCACATATAGATTTGAGCATTATGAGTGTCTTGTCTGTTCAATAGGTTTTTACTCTAAAGTGAGTCAAACCAGGCATCTTTAAACACATATAGTGCAGTTTATTTGGTTATCATGACTCTTCTTAAATTGTTCGCTATGATTATATACTGGTGTTGTCATAAGTGTTAGTTTAAACATTATTTATTCGTTTATCAAAGCATGAACAAATACAATACATTTATAAACAGCATCCAGGATTGAGAAGAAAGCTATACAGCTTATATGAATCTCTTTCCTGATTATTACAACAACAAATATGTAAATTAGACAAATTGTTATGTTTGCTTGCAGTTTATTCTTTTTACAAACATACATAACTGAAATAGATAACTATGTTAAGAAGTTTTCATCATAGAATTTCATGCCGTGTAAAATCAAATGTCAGAAGTGCATAAACTTACAACTCATAGGTTAAAGTTAACTAATCGAAAAATCTTATGTATCAGGTGTGTTTTGTATGTATGATAATGCAGAATAAGAGAGGTTGAGAGGGAGAGAGAGGGAGAGAGAGAGGGAGAGAAAGAGAAAAAAAGAGAGAGAGAGAGAGAGAGAGAGAGAGAGAGAGAGAGAGAGAGAGAGAAAGAGAGAGAGAGACTTGGTTGCCTTGGTGTCTGGTGTAGTAGGATACATCTTACTAACTATGTGGAGTATTATATGAAACGCCTTGTGTTCTGTATGTATTTGTGCACCTGTAAGAAGACAACAATATTGGTGGCATCAGTCTTGCTTCGATCTCCATTTAAGAGAAGCGATGCAGTAATATAATCGGGATCAATTGAGCTTATTCTGTTTACAAGTTCAACACGTTCCCTCTGATAACGACGGCACTGAAAAAGAAAGTGGTGAGTAGTCTCTGTTTCTCCGCATATACACAGCGGGCTGTCAATAATATTTTTTCGAGTAGAGATGTTCGTTCAATGAGCTGCAGTACGTTCTAAGTCGGGTGTGTAAGATCTGATGTTTACGATCACCTACGTATAAAGATTATGGAAAGAAACAAGTTTGGTTGTCCCAGATATAATTCTAAGAGCTTCTAGTTGAATCTTCTCAAGTTCGAATTCTTCTTGAGTGGAAATGTTATCCCATACAATGTCAGAATATTCAAGTAGAGGCCTTATAAAAGAATTGTAGATGGTTTCTAAAGATTTCCGGTCTAGTACAAATTTTAAGCTTCTCATAATGTTAATTCTTTGCCATGCTTTTTTCTTGATACTCTCTATATGTTCGTGCCATGACCCATCTTTTGAAAAAGTAACTCCTAAGTGTTTGTGTGATTTTACTTCTTTAATCTGCGTACCATTCATTGTGAGAGTGGGTGATTGATTTTATTGATTTTTCGAGATATCAGGAGGGATTCAGTTTTACCAGGATTAAAGTCAACCAGCCAGTCGTTTGCCCATTAGGAAATCTTCGAGAGGTCCGAGTTAAGGGTGGTGGCTGCATCAGTTGGGTTATCGACAACTATATATAAACTTGTATCGTCTGCAAAAAGACGAATAGTAGATTTAATGTCTGTGACAATGTCATTGATATAGACCAGGAAGAGGAGAGGACCGAGGATTGAGCCTTAAGGGACACCAGCTGAAACTGAAACTGTGTCAGAAGAGACTCCAGATAAGACCACCTTTTGTTTTCTGTCTGAGAGATAATCAGCAAACCAGATGATAATTCCTGTGAAAGTTCCTTAAGAATTAGATTGTTTATCATATCTGGTCCTGCTGCTTTACCTACAGTTAATGACTTTAGAACTGAATTGACCTCATCTGGTGTTATTTGGATTATGTTCAGTCCTGGTTTATCAGGATTACTATTTGTCTGTGGTAGATCTTTGTTATTGTCATTTAGACGTGTTTGTGATTGAAAATAGTTATTTAATAGGTTGGCTTTATCTTTATCTGATGTAAGTATTGTACCATAATTATTTAATGCTTGTATCTTTGAGCTATTTGATGATGGAGTTGAGATGAATTGTTTTAGTGTTCTCCAGAAATCAGCTGGGGTTAAATTTTCACTTTTCAGGTTTTCGGCGAGTTTAATTGATAAGTTGTTGTGTTTTGCATTTCGTAAAAGACTGTTAGTTTTGTTTCTGATTGTTCTATACGTTTGCCAGTGTTGAGGGGTTTGTGTTCGTTTTGCTTTGTCATATGCCCTTTTCCGTTTTCTTATATATTTTCTGATTTCATTGTGCATCCAGGGTGGATCAGATTTGCGTATTGTAACTGTTTTATGTGGGACATGTTTTGCAGATATATCATGGATTGTGTTTGTAATATTGTTAGCATATGTATCAATGTCGTCGTCAACGAGAGTCTCCCAATCGAATGAAGATATCTCTTGTCTTAAATTTGGGTAGTCTCCATGGTTGAACTGCCAAATTGTTCTCTTAAAGGTTCTGATGTATGGTTTAGAGATCTCAATACAGCAAAAGATTGGACAGTGATATTTGATATTTTGGTCCAGAAAAGGTTCACCAACCCCAGATAAGACTACTCTACAAGATGGGGAAACAATAAAAAGATCTATGAGAGATTGTGATGTTTCTGTAAAATGTGTCGGTTCACTAATTGTTTGAGTCATGTTATACTGTGATGTGATGTTAGACATTTTTGAATGGGTTTGGGGCTTGAGCATGTCAAGGTTAATGTCACCTGTTATTGCTATGTCTGGAATATTTGTATCAAAGGCAAGTGCAATAGAATTTTCTATTTGAGTAAGAACATTGGTTGTAGTGTTTGGGGGACGATAGAATGTCCCTAAGAGAAGCTTTTTCGATTTAAGTTGAAGTTCTATCCATATACTCTCGATTCCATTTACTTCTAGGTCTTTTCGTCTTATGGCTGGTATTTGGTTTTGTACATAGACTAGAATTCCTCCGTGGTTATCATTCTCTCTGTCTCTCCGAAAAGGCTTTGGGAAGTTATCAAATAGTATAGAATTAGTGTCTGTGGTTGGTGTTAACCAAGTTTCCGTAAAAGAAAGAATTTCAAATTGATTCAATTCTCCCTCTAAAACTTCTTTCTTGTTGAGGAAGCTTTGAACACTGTAGTGCACAAATGACAGAGATTTAGAGAAGTCATCTATCATTGCCGCAGCAGAAGAAGCTGAAGAGATAGAACTGTCTGTATCAGGACCTGGATTTTCCTGTATATCACCTCCCAGCAGGAGAATCATAGACATCCAAGTTATTAGCTCAAAATTGTTGAATGGATAAGCTCCTTCCATTTTCATTTGAATGGAATGGTACAATCCCACTCTTACCCTGTATAACTCTATATCAATTATCATTATGTGATAGCAGGATGGAACCGTCTACAGGGTGAGTAATACCAAGACCCAATGCAACCGAATTGATAAGAATTGAGAGGTGTCAAGAGAAAAGTATAGGAAGAGTTGAGAGCAGAGCAAAAGTTATGTTGTTCCATAGAATTATACTGAGTATGTTCTTCGCTAGAAGAATGTATACAAAAATGGGAAAATAAATTGTTGGTATGTTTCAAGTTTCAAGATCAGTCAAAACAATTCAGAAATTTTGACCGAGTTATTTAAATGCTGTAAATTTTGATAACCTAGACAGCATTGTGACTTAATTATAAAAAGTCCGTGCAAATCATGACACGAGTGACACTCCGATTTAGGTCATCGATATTGATTGGTCGGAATATAAGTTTACAGTTTGAAAGGTAAAGTGTGTCGCGTACGTTCATTCATAACAGTTTTTGAATGGTTTAGATTTTGCACTTACTTCAAGGAAAAACAAAAACAAAAAACGGATGTAGTTAAAGATGAAGTTCTGTAGTTATAAGTATGTGATTTATGTTACAATTTGTGTTAAGGCGTTGATTGAAGTTCGGGTGTGTGTAGATTCAGACGCGTTTTATTTAGGTGGAATAATGAAGTATGTGTTCTGTGTTAAAAATTGTGTTAAGATTCTGGTAGGATTTAACGTATTTGGGTGCATGTAGATGCCGGCGTGTTGTGATCAACTAGAATAATGATTAAGTTGATCAGCATAGAACCGCGACTTAACAGATCCGTAAGCAGTTTCTGGTATGTACAATTTGTTGCGCATTAATTTTACTAGATCCACTAAATAAATACAGTAGTAAGTCTGTCTAAATCTATGTTTGAACGGAATGAAAAGCAAGCAGTACTTAATGGTTCAATAAATATGTTATAAAAATTTAGAAACAGTCTTAACTGATACTTCAAAGAAGGAGCATACCTTTTCATTTACTATTAGCAAAGGAATTTATCATCTTCAATTTAATGTTCAGCCCTAGCAGTAACATCACCAGGCAACATTTTTATCACATTTCATCATTTTTCATACTATATATATCAGATATATTTATATATTTCATCACTCTAAGCATCACCATTTCTGTCACCATTGGTAAAATGGAAACTCATATTATAATGCACAGACTGGAGAAAACAAACATCTAAAACAATTGAGATGATAATGAATATTGACAGAGTTAGCAAAGTAATTTGTCATCTTCATTTTAATATTTAGCCATAGCAGTAACATCACAATGCTGTTATTATTTCTAAATTTAAACAACTAAATTTACACTAATATCATCACAATAAGCATCATCAGATTTACCATCATGCTTATGCATCATCATTTATCATCACACTGTACATCACCATTTCTAACCTTAGGATATGTATCATAATTTCTTACATGACCCTGTTATCACATCATTTTATCTTCATCTTGCATCATAATTTGTGCAACTATACATTATCACTCTGAACATCACACTTTATGTCATAATTTCTACCATATTTCATCATTTTTGTAATCATACTATATATGTGATATATCAGCATTTCATCATCAAATTATAATAAAATTACACTAATATCATCACACTAAGCATCATAAGATTGATCATCATTCTTATGCAAAATCATTTATCATCATACTGTACTTCACTATTTCTATTATCAGGTTATATTGCATAAGTGTCATAAGTGTTCTATGTCAAAGCTCTTGCAAGATATGTACATTTGTCTCAATGACAATCGAAAAAGGAGAATATCTAGAATCATACAAAAAGTTCTTCAGAGTTATGCTTTGTATTTTTAGAGATTTTCTTTGAATAACTAAGGCGAAGGTCACGCGCAGGTAGACAATAATCCACAATGACCTTTAACAGAGCTAAGAATAGGAATCCTATGCAGTTGCTGACATAACCCCAGCATGTCAAGATTTATCATTATAACAAGGTAATATAAACCGCATAGAGTGAACACTAGACACCTCATAGGTGTTTGAAGTAGATTTGATGGACCGTATGACACCCAAGAACTAGTGTGTTAACAGTATGTTGCTATACATATTAATTTACATGACAAGGGAATGCTGTGAGCTGAAAAACAGGTCATAATTGGTGAAATTTGGATTTTACAAGAAAAGTGTTTCACAAATTTTCTGGCGAGCACTTCCCCTGGACGTGAAACGGCTTCAATAACTATTTTGTTTATAAAGATACAAGCCAGGAATAATTATTCGACGATAGGCCAATATCTTGTCCACATCTTGTGTGTGGTCATTTGATTCAGAACACGTAAAAAAATAATTTACCTTGAGTAGAAGAATCAGCCGCAACAAAAAGTTGACACTTTTGTTACCAGCCAACATTTGACTTGATTAAAGTAAACCAGAAACCACTTTACGATCCACCCCTGGCTTTTTAAATGACGAAAGAAAAGAATTCTCCATTTCTGGAAATATTTTTATTATCTAATTTCCATTGTTTAACCGTTTGTATCAAATTAAAGGTACGTGTACATAACATTAATTGTTTTCATATTTCACACTTGTATTATGCATTTATAATTCTTAGTACATTTTTTTTAGCAAAATCAATAGATATGCACTGGGTAAATTATTACAAAAGACTAGGAAAGGTGGAGGGGGAGGGAGAGAGAGGAGGGGAGAGAAGGAGATGTATAGGAATACATGCGCACTGTCTTTTTTTATATTTTATTTTTTTATTAGAAGTTCAGAAGTGACTATTTTTATACACGTTTGTTTCTTTGTTTTTCTTGAGTGTGTCGTAGCCTTTCCTAACCTTTCAGAAGTAGTAGAATTAGATATGTTGTATTTACACAAACAAATTAGAGAGTTGATAATATTGTTTTACATTGTTCTCAGTTTATCCTAAACTAATTACTCGAAAGGACAAATTTAATTCTCAGGATCTCTTTGAATTGACTGATTTAGTAAAAATAATTTATTGATAGTATAATGATAGAACCATATTCTATTCACTCTAAAACGATGTTGACATATGCCTTTCTTTCGTATTCGAGTCGTTTTTAGTCAGAAAACCTATCTTATTTTTTGCAATATTATTGAAAAAATACTGCGTTACTTTTGTAATATGTATTTATCGATTTAAAAAGCAAAACTGAGAATGCTTTTGGTACAAATAAAGGTCATTTCTATCAGTAAGACATTGAGAGCTTCTTGTTAATGTGATCCTGAAACTTAAATGTTGATATAATTACTTTGAAAAAGTTGTTTATTTCTGACTAGAATTGTTGACTAATATTGCATTCCCAGAAAAGAGTATGCTCGATTGATTACACACAACAAAATCATACAATGCAGATGCTTGGATATCGCATGTATATAAATGCTTACTTAGTTGTGTGGGATTATTTTCATTAAATACTTAGACTGAAATACATGTATTATTTATCTTGAGTCAATTGTACAAATCAAGGTGGTTTTGTATATATTGATTCCCAATCAAAATACGTAAACTCATTACAATCCCTTCCCCTTAATTTGGGAAAGACATGTTTTAGGCAAGGTTGTCCGTCCGTCTGTTTGCTGTCCGTCACACATTTTTGTCAAAATGGTCTATGTTGAAATTTTGAAAATACAAACCCCTTTTCAAAGCCAAAAGTAGTCAGAATCCGCCGCTCCTCTTATGAGTCAGCATGTGAAAATGTGCACCTAGGTCTTTTTTATGCGAATTCATCTAGTATTGGTGGAGTTATTTTCCTTCACCTAATGAAAATTGACGATTTCAACTTGTGCCGCGCGTTACACAAAACGTATTTGAGGTACACCCATGAAGCCAGATTAGAATGTTAATGCGCATGTATAGTTGTGCACCTTGGGTCTGTTTGCGGAAGAGCTGTGACCATTGACTTTTGTGGCAATTTCCAATTTGTGTCACATGTCTCCCAAAAGGTATTTGAGCTAGAGCCATAAAAATATACAGGAATGGCGCTGAGATATCACGATCTCTGGAATTTGTTCTACCTGACCCTGTCATTTCGTGAAAATTTTAGCTCGACTGGACTAAGTCCAGCAGAGCTTATGCCTTGGTAGTTTGTCCGTTGTCTGTCTGTCAGTCCTTCCTTTCGCCTGTCCGTATACGTTTCCTTGATAACGCTCTACAGGTCGCAATTTTCATTTGACTTTGATGAATCTTGGTGAGAAGGATCCCTGCAACTTGTAGATGTTCCCTTTTGTTTTTTGGGATTAGTGGGTTAAAGGTCAAGGTCACATTGATTTCCAATAGCAATTCTTTGATAACAGAAAGTTTTCTGCAAATGTAAATGATCCCTATTACTTTTGGGATCAGTGGGTCAAAGGCCAAGGTCACAGCGACCTCTGAAAACTAATTACGGGTCACAGTTTTCATTCAACTTTCATCAAACGTGCTCAGTAGGTTCCCTGTAACATTTAGATGATTTTTTGGTTAGTGGGTCAAAGGGCAAGATGACAGTGACCCGAACTTTGAAAATATTTTCCAATCAATATCCTTTGAGATCTTTTTGACCCACAGTACTGAGTAGATAATCCCTATTTGATGTCAGTTGGTCAAATGTCAAGGTCATAGCGTCCCTTACTTTGAAAATATTTTCGACTCAATATCTGGAGATCTACATCACCCAAAGTCTTCAAACGTCATAGGATAATTGGTCTTACTGCGTAGATGATCCCTGCTGTTTTTCGGGTTCAGTTGGTCAAGGTCACAGTGACGTCTGTTAGCTTTTCTTTGGTAACATTGCAGAAGATTTTGCAACATTTACTCAAAACAGTCCAGTCAGACCAGTAGAGCGATACTGGCCCTTTTGTGTCTCTTGTTGTATTGTCAACCGTATTTCGGCCATTTTACAAGCGGACCCTAAAACGTCGGCGGTCTATATTAAGATCCGATCAGAATCTAGATATAAAACGCCTACGCTTTCCCAAGAAAGATGTTGAATTATACTTAAATTTTCCGCTTGTAAAAATGACCGAAATACGATTGACAAGCTATGTTGTTGGAAATAGGAAGATGTTTTGAAATGGATCAAAAGCAACGCTGAAATAACCAAAGTGTTTGATTTAAGCAGTACTACTTTGAGTGTTTAAAGTCTATCTTAAAAATTGAAATATTTTATAATGTTGTTTATACACTTTGAAAGTGTTGCATATAAAACAGCGAATCATATACAATGTACGTATCGTACAACTCTGAATATCTAAACAGTAATATTTACAAATAACATATTACTTTCCGAAAATATATTGTGTTAAGTACAGTACATTGTCTGCAATCACAAAATTGGCACTGCAGCAAAGATCCGAACTGCAACTTTATTATTAAAGACTTAGACATTCTGCATAACAAATATTCAACAACTTGAAAATAAATAAAAATCATCCATGATTGTAGGTCATTATGTATACCAAGATTCACTACAATCCCTCGTAAACTGGAAAATACTGTGTGCAGCAAGATGTTTTTACCGAAGTCAGCGCACATACAAAAACTGTTTAAATTTCAGTGTACTTAAACTGTATCAAACATTATATGATGATTATTTCAGCAAAGTTTTATTGTAGTTAAATTATAGGTGATGGAAAACCTTATGACAAAAACAGAAATAATGATACAGGGTCCCTAACTAGACTAATGGGTACAAACCATAATAATACCGTAAAAAACAAACATGAATGCGTAGAAAATGTTGCTACCAGTGTGTCTTTGATTAACAGTTTCTGTCCTGAGCACGAGGTTCAGATCGAAATATCCGTCACCGAGGGTATGCCTTGGCGGGAACGAGGCTCTGCTGTTTTATATTTTACCTCTGAAGTCTTTTTCAGTCTACCGGGTACTTCAGTGGTAGAATATGCAAGTTAAGATCCGGGGAAAATAAGACCATATTTTGTTAACTTGGTTCTTAAACGAATGTAAAAAGACAAAACAAAGCATAACCCCGACCGTACAAATTATGACTTTCAGTGCTTGCAAGTTTCATTTTCAATTATTTTACCTGGTGATCTAGTTTATGACCCTTTATGACCAAGTTTCAAAACTGAACAAGCATTTAGAAACTAGAGTGCCATCATGGCCATATACCCCTAACCTGAGTATCACTGCACTTTAAAAACAGGAAAGTAAGTCAAAAGGTCATAATCAACGTCAGTCATAGGCATAGGAAATTTGGAAATTAGTTTGCAAAACTGCACAGTGAGTCTAAATTCCATCTCTCTCTAGCTTAAAAACAAACAAAAAATAGGCCAAAGATCTAGGTCAAGGTCAGCAAAGGTCAAAGTTAAAATCTGCATTCAAAACTGTACATATGGTTAAAATTCCATTGCTGTAGCTTTGAAAAAAAGGAAAGTAGGTGTATAGGTAAAGGGCAAGGTCAGTCAATGTCGAAGTTGAAAGCTACATGCAAAACTGAATACAAGGTCCAAATTTCATTGGTGTAAAAACAAAAAGTAGGCCAAGGTCAGCCGAAGTCAAAATATAAATCTGCATGCAAAACTATCAGTACAGTTCAAATTCCATTGCTGTAGCTAGGTGCATGTCCACTAGGCAATGCTACTAGCAAAGAGTCGTGTGGTCTGAGACAAGAAGTTATTTAAAGATTTAAAATCAAATGAGCTCAAGGGCGGGGTTCGATTTTCATTGAATTAAGGTGAATGCCTTTTTGCCAAATATCTGGGACTACCGGTTTTTGAGAAGATTTTTAAAAGTGTTTCCTTTCTGTTGGCATGACAACCAGACTTCATGGACTGTGCATGGAATGTATTCTTTGAACACCTTTGGTTGAGCTTCTACAAGGAACATCCCTGCCAAGTTGCCCTAGTGGTATCAGAGGAGATGTCATTTGAAATAAAATGTGAACGGTGAGCGGGTGGACGACAGCCCCTAGGTAGGTGGTATTGGATGTTTTTTTCCATCATTCACAAATAATAAATTGACCACTTAAAAACCAAAAAAATGACCACTTAAGGGACAAAATACGAAATGAGGACAGTAGCTTTCTATTGCCTTAGTCCGGGTGGAAGACGGACATTCAACGATCCTAAAAGCAAGTGCTCAGGTGAGCGAAAAATTCTAATCATGTTTCATGTAGATCATGTAAAATATGGCCTCTTACGAGTTTCTGATATTTGTCTATGATCTACCCTAGTGAATTAGTTTTACCCTAAATTACCTAGTATTAAACTAGGCATAAATTTTATAGAGAGAAAATATCTTATCATGTTTCATGGAAATCAAGTACGAATTGAGGCCTCCAGGGTTTTCAAATTTTGTTTTCTATGGTTAATTTAATGACCTTGTGGTTTACCATAGATAAGTATCAAAATAATTTGAGAAACAATGGCATCAAGTTTCATTAAGATTAAACAAATATTGGGGCCTCTGGAGTGTTTGCAACCAAATTGTTGTCAGATAGACATCACACAATAATTTCAATGACTAAGCCTTGATGACCAAAAGACATACTAGTTTCAAACAGGTATTTCTGATGTTCGGACGGGCTGTAATTCATTTAAACCATTGACAGAGCTATTTCAAAGCAAAACTTGAACTAGTAGGAAACGAGGCAGTGGAGCAATTACCTATCTCCCTGCGTTTCAGTTTCAGATTAATCCAAGGTATGTTATATGCATGTACGCAACCATACAAATAGCCAATCAATAACGTACTATATATGGCTAAATAAGCAATGCCAAGAGGAACAACATAAACACTGCATAGAACAGGAAGGAAAAACAGAGTATTCTCCCCTACAGCACGGTATCAAAATGGAGACAACTGCGAGGTGTAGGCCGTGGGGAGGGGGCAAGGCAATCAGGTCACAAGTGAGAAAAATCCAATACATTTACATGACACAACACTCGGACAACACAGATTTTTCTTTATATGAACATGTGAGTACATGTAATATAACTGTTGTACAGTGACTAAACAAATGCCTAAAATGGTACAAGTGAATAAATCTTATACATTTACATGTAGAGTAAACTTTACAACAACAACGCTAAAGTATAAGTACTATGAAAGGAGAATGAGCTATTTAAATTTAAGCATAATTATTTTACAAAACAGTGCTAAAGCAACATAAATTTATCTTTACTATTCATTAGGTTATCAATGTGTTAAGTATGAGTAGAAAAACTAGTCTGTTTAAAAATGTCTTAGTCGTCTTGAAGAAACTACATTCTAAAACGTAATGAAATTCATCTCCTAAAGATCGCAAGGGGTAAAACGGACAAACACTTGAAAAATAGAATTATTCAGACATTCAACGGTATATCCAAGAAGAAATATGTGTACCACTAGTATGCAAAGAAAATTCAGTATCATTAATTTACAAATGTTGTCACTTTTTAAGTTTATAACTTTACACCAATAGCATAATATGTTTGCCTTAACTTGCAAATGATAATGCTAGTATGCCTACTTCTCCATAAATCATACAATTTGGTGTTGGACGCTTTTAAATTTATAAAAAGTTTTTTAAACCCTAAGTTGAAAATGCTCAAGTAAAGTTAATTGTTCTAATCCCAAGACCTCGCTTTCATATAGCAAAATTTGAACAACCATAGTATTAAACATATGCAACTGTGACACTGTTACATCATGCTTACGACATTGCTTGATTTACTGAAAACATTGCGCTTCTAGCCTGATCAAAAAGTTTTTCTTTGTTTTACAGAACTTTTATTTAACAAGAATGGTGTTTCTCGGAATCGTCTGCTATAGCGTCTTGATATTGAATTTGGTCAACAGTATTAATGAAATAAAGTCTATGACAGAATTTGTGATAAATTAAATGAAAAGATACATAACTTTATTGCTCGGCAGTCAAAAAGACACCAGGAAAGTTCAAATAATTCCCATAAGTGGTTACTGAGGTATGTGACTCATAGCAGCTGTACTGCAATTTTAAAGAAATATTCTAACTTGGGCAAGGACAATAATTTGCGATAAATTCAAGAGTTATGTTATCTAACTTGAATGTTTGTTACCCCTGAAGACATTAATAAAGTTTCAAATCATTCCCACTACATTATAGCGGTTATTCTGATATGTGTATTATTAATAGTTGCATGTAAAACTTTCATTCAAAACAGTAGTGAACAATTTACCCAAACAACAGAAGATAGTAATCCCGTCATAACAATTTGGATGATACACATCACCTAAATGTTTTTAAATTGGTTATATTATACGACGACTCCAAACATCCGGACAAATACCGGAATCCAAATTATACTTCACAATTGACACAAAATAGTTGCTGTTAGCATATACTTCAAGTATTCATTTAAAATATTATCAGACGACGCCGGACCTTAATGGCCAATTTCTTTTCTCTGGCTTGAGGCTTAATCTAGGTTTCAAGCCAACTGACGGATTTCTTTTCTACAATCTCGGCTTGGTCTTGAGCCTTGGACAGTGTCCAAGCCAGCTTTCAATGACCGATTTCTTTTCTCTAATCCAGGATTGGAAACGCTCACGTGGCCATTGTATTTTCAAACCACCTGTAGGGTAGGCTTGAGCGATTATTTATCTACTATGAAAACAGAAATAACTGCACCGTTATGTGAACTATACAAAATTAAGCATTCTTTGCATATAGAGAACAATGGCCGCTAGATGTCTTGAAATTTTTGAAACTTTAGAAAGTGAACTAAATAAAAAAATGGTTATTATTTTAATTAAGTGAGAGTTAACTTCATGTAACTTGATTGCCTGATAGCCGGAAAAATTAAATTAGGTAATCCAATCATTGGTTACTGTGATGATGTGCATGATAGTAACTTCCATGCCACACTTTTTAGTTAAACTTCAACGGAGTCCTACAAGAACTATAATTTGCATTAAATTTAGTAAAAAATTATTTAACTTGATTGTTTATTGTCCGTAAACCCTTTAATTCAGTTAGAAGTTAATGTCAGTACCTTTCATGCAAAACTATTACTAAAAGTGAAACGCCGACGCCGACGAAAAACTGACCCCAATAGTCGTCTTTGTGTTCCAAATAGTCGAGCCAAAAAGTCACCACTCTACTCTAAAAATCTGCATCGTGTACCAGCGCCCTATATTTTTCCTTTTTTAGCGATCCAGTACTCTGCCCCTCACTAAGAATTGTCTCACCTAACCTTAGCCTTACGAACTGTTGTCTCTCTCGAACCCAGGAATCTTTACATTTGTGCTTCTATAAATGATGTTAAAGTCCCAGCTTCACTTTCACAGGGGCTCAAGATGGTAAAATCTTGTGGACGCTCAATCTCCAAAACCCCTGGTCAGAATTAAATGATACTTCATAGAAGTGATAAGCACCATGCCTAGTTGTGCATGGTCCATGTTTCGGGTCACTAGATCAAAGGTCACAGGGGCTTGAGATAGTAAAATATTGTGCGGTTTTAATCACCAAACCCGCTGGTCAAAATTTGATGATACTTCACAGAAGCCTTAAGATGTGCAGGTCCAATAATCATGGCATCAAACATTACATACATTTTAAATACTGTGTCAGTGGGATGTTCGGGGGATATTCATCACATTCAGTGACAGTTCTAGTTTTGTTTTATAATTAGGATTATATAATAAATATTCTATTTCAAAGTTTTCAATTTCGCAAAATAAATTATTTAGAAAATAATAAATTGGTAAAGACTGCTTTGAAATCAGTATTGCATTTAATAAAAATAAATAGGAAGAAAAAAGTCCTTCATTCTACGACCGCCTTATCATAAACAGTTGTCTTCAGGATCAAATTATGTGTCCCTTATCTTTCACAACACACACGCTCATACTCCTCACCTACACCCGCACCGCCCCCTGCCCCCCATCCCCCACACCCTCCGCTCTGTGTCCCGCTCTCTGTTTCGCAACTTCCTATTCTTACGAAAAAGATGCTGATAACATTTATTTTGAATATTAATTACTTTTCTCTGTAGTTGTACAGTACAAAAATGTCAGAACTGTCATGTTTGCTGCTTATTATTTCTGAAAAGGTTTGCAAAACAAGATCACTACTAGTTGTGATGAATTATACCAAAAAATAGTAATTTACATTAGGAACGTCACACACTGAACATAGAGAACTCATCATTGCATGCCTGTCAAATAATAATTTATTATCCATGTATATTTTGAAGAATAACAGTAAGAAATATCGAATGTTTCCATGAAAAGCATATCAACAGTGATGTTGAGTTCTTTGCCAGACTCTTCTGACCAATATTACAGTTGCCTGTTGCCAAATGTGTAAATATTTAACTTACGAAAGTTTCAAGTTTCAAAATTGAAGTAACAACGCACTACTATAGCCATAACGTCGATCCTAATTGGTTACGTCATGTAACTTTGCGACTATCAAATAAATGGTCAACTGATTTGTAATTTTGATATTTGCGACTGTCTTTACGGTTTTTAATGTTAACAAATATATTGAACGGCTACTTTCTTTTACAGGTAGTGTTCTAAAAAATTAGGAAAAACTTTTACATAAAGAGCACTTTTTATCGAGTCTGGTTTTCTCGTGAAGCGGCATCTTTACACTAATTTGGCGGTGTTTAATGTTTCATTATGATGATGAAAAGGATAAAATTCAAAATAAGATATGTATTTTTCCTAAGTCACGCATTTACGCACCCCTCTCTGTTACGCTTACAACTTATCAAAAAGAAGGCCAGTTATTCAGCCGTTCGTCTGTCCGCCAATCTTTATATATCATTTACACTTATGCATTGTTATGTATGTAGTGATTTGGTTTGGAAAGATAAAAAGATAAGTGATATATTTGTCTGTGTAGTGCTGAATAAATTAAAAATTATGGAAACAAATATAATATTTATGTGCGTTTATCTTTCGTAACAATGTTACATTAATAGGAAACAAATCCCTGAGTTACGGGAAAATAACTTTTATGTACCTTTCCCCTATCTTTTCTCCACCACCTCTCATTTTCTTGCCTGTCTGCATCATTATACATTCCTTATTCGCTCGTTCTTTCCATTTTCGTCCGTCCGCTCACTCACTCACACGTTATAACTTTATCGTACTCTATAAATTCATTCATTATGTATTATGAGACATTTAGCGCATCGGGTTTTAATTTGCCTACTTTTTGATAATTTTATAGACTTTATTAATTAATATATATATTCCATGAGTCACTGCGTTTTTTAAATGAACGACTATCACAGTGCCGTTAATAGCATGTTTCACGTAATACCCGTGCAATTTTCCCCAAACTAGGATTGAAATCAGTACAAAAGAAACGGACAGTGGTTTGACCAAGACAGAGAAAAGAAATTCGCATTAGCTTGGATTCAATCCTGGATTGAAACTCGGCTTGTTCAATCTAGGTTTCAAACCAGGTTTCAAGCCACAGAAAAGAAATTGGCCATTAGTGTTTATTTCAACTTTCGTACTATTCTGCTAACTTCAATGGTAAAATATTTAATCGGAAAATCAATGTTACAGCTTAAAATGATCAAGGTCAATATCTTGTTCGACCCCAGGGACACCGTTCAACAACGACTGGTTCAATTTCATAAAGTTCATGAAGGATCCACTTTTGAGATTTTATACGATGTGTTTTTACGTTCATCACAGTGCTTATTTAACAAGTTGATGAGCTATTGCCGTGCAATACGAAAAGTCCCCTATTGTTGTGGCAATCTATACAGACGGGTGTACACATTCATGGTATGGTTAATGTTATATAATGCAAATGCCGGTGAGATGAGGACAGAGGACAGAAAATATTGCTATATAACAATAATAACATTAAGTGAAAGGTTTGAGCACTATGTGTGACCTTGACCTCGGGAGAAGGTGCCTTCGCGACATGGGTAACAATCCTGTTATACTGGAACTGGTCCATCAACTGAAAAGATGCACAGCGGAAAGAAAAATATTGCAATACAGTCTCCTGACAGCGTTAAGATGACACCAATATTCTTGCAACTGGCATTACTTCCCGGTACATGCCTTGTAAGAAGGCACGAGAAGTTAATATTCTAAATTCAAGTAATTCTGTTTTCAATTCTACTAGCACGTTACATTACAAGTACTGTGGAAGTAGGTGACTTAAATGCTGCCGCGTTCGATTTTGCAACCAAGACGACGGGCCTGAATTCGATCCACGGTCACACCACTTTTAGCTGTATTCTTGTGTACGACACCTAACACAACACGTGCCTCAGCTCTCGGAGCGTTTTACATATAAGTGGAAATTACTTGTTTTGCAACTGAGCTAAAAAGTTTTTATATAAGCTGATATCATAATCTATATCAAAAGTTATTAAGCAGTGAACACGAGTTATAAAGTGTGAGAAACCTCCATGTAATAACAAAACCGTTAGTCCATTTATCAGCTACTCTTGAGCCAAGGCTCTCTCGCTCTGAATGGAGCATATCGTTGGTTAATACTTTGATGTCCAATTTCTTTTCCGTGGCTTGAAACCTGGTTTGAAACCTAGATTGAACAAGCCAAGTTTCAATCCAGGATAGAATCCAAACTAATGCGGATTTCTTTCTTTGTCTTGGTCAAACCACTGTCCGTTTCTTTTGTACTGAGTTCAATCCTAGTTTGGGGAAAATTGCACGGGTATTACGTGAAACATGCTATTAACGGTACTGTGATAGTCGGTCATTAAAAAAAATCCGCAGTGACTGACGGAATATATATTAATTAATAAAATTTATATTAAAAATTAGGCAAATAAAAACCCGATGCGCTAAATGTCCCATTATACATAATGATTGCATTTATTGAGTGCGTTAAAATGATAACGTGTGAGTGAGTGAGTGAGTGAGTGAGTGAGTGAGTGAGTGAGTGAGTGAGTGAGTGGCGGACGGACAAAAATGGAGAGAACGAGCGAATAAGGAAGGTATATTAATGCAGGCAGACAGGAAGACAAGAAAAGAGAGGGGAAAGGTACATAAAAGCTCTGTTCCCGTAACTCAGGGATTTGTTTCCTATTAATGTAACACTGATGCGAAAAATAAAAGCAAATAAATATTATATTTGTTTCCATAATTTTTAATTTATTCAGGACTACATAGACAAATGCATCACTTATCTTTGAAACCAACTCACTAGATACATAAAAATGCATTAGTGTCAATGACATAATTATAAAGATTGACAGACAGACGAACGGCTGAATTAACTGGCATTATTTTTGATAGGTTGTGAGCGTAACAGAGAGGGGTGCGTAAATGCGTGACTTAGGAAAAAGTACATATTTTATTTGCAATTTTATCATTTGAATCATTATAATGAAATATTAAACACCACCAAACTAGTTTCAATATGCCACTTCACGAGAAAGCCAGACTCGATAAAAAGCTCTCAAAATCAAAGCGATTTCATACGGAACTTTATGTAAATGTTTTTTTCCTAAATGTTTAGAACACTACCTGTAAAAGAAAGTAGCCGTTCAATGTATTTGTTAAGATCAAAAACCGTAAAGACAGTCGCAAATATCAAAATGACAAAACAGTTGACAATTTATTTAACAGTCGCACAGTTAAATGACGTAAGCAATCAGGATCGACGTTACGATAGTAGTGCGTTGTTACTTCAATTTTGAAAAGCTTGTAAGTTAAATATTTACACATTTGGCAACAGGCAACTATAACATTGGTCAAAAGAGTCTGGCGTCTTACATCTCTGTTGATAAATTATGCTTTCATGGAAATATTCGACATTTCTTACTGTTATTCTTCAAAATATACATTGATAATACATAATTCTTTGACAGACATGCAATGATGAGTTCTCCGTGTACATTATGTGACGTTCCTGAAATGTATTACTATTTTTGTTTTGATAATTCAGCACAACTAGTAGTGATCTTTTTGCAAACCTTTTCAGAAATAATAAGCAGCAAACATGGCAGTTCTGACATTTTTGTACTGTACAACTACAGAGAAAAGTAATTAATATTCAAAATAAATGTTATCAGCATCTTTTCCGTTCGAATAGGAGGTTGCGAGACAGAAAGCGGGACACAATGCGCAGGGTATGCGGGATGGAGTTTGATGCGGGGGTAGTGGAGGAGTATGAGTGCGGGTTAAGGCACAAATAATGTGATCCTGAAGACAACTGTTTATGAAAAGGCGGTCGTACAATGAATGACTTTTATATCTTCCTTTTTATTTTTATTAAATGCAATACTGATTTCAAAGTAGTCTTTACAAATTTATTATTTTCTAGATTATATTTTTGCGAAATTATGAACTTTGAAATAGAATATTATATAATCCTAATTACAAAAGAAAATGAGTTGGATAAACAAAGTGAAAATATAAACATATCTATAAAACTATCATATTAAATGTAATCTTAATACGTACATTAATATTATAGTATTTAACATGTGAGTTACAAAATGCAGTAAAATACACCGAAATATGTCCTATACATGTATTTTGCTGCGACGATGCACATATTCACTGATCATAACAATCGTTCAAGCCTACCCTATAGGTGGTTTGAAAGTACAATGGCCAAGTGCGCGTCTCCAGTCCTGGATTAGAGAAAAGAAATCGGTCATCGAAAGCTGGCCTGGACACTGTCCAAGGCTCAAGACCAAGCCGAGATTATAGAAAAGAAATCCGTCGGAAGCTTGAAACCAAGATTAAGCTTCAAGCCAGGGAAAAGAAATTGGCCACTATTCGGTCACGTTGTTGCACAAAATAGCATACGGAATAAATGGACAAACCATTGGTGCACGAGGATTCGACTTTGCAGAAACGATTTAATGAGTTATTCTCATGGCCAATTTCTTTTCCCTGGCTTGAAGCTTAATCTTGGTTTCAAGCTTCCGACGGATTTCTTTTCTATAATCTCGGCTTGGTCTTGAGCCTTGGACAGTGTCCAAGCCAGCTTTCGATGACCGATTTCTTTTCTCTAATCCAGGACTGGAGACGCGCACTTGGCCATTGTACTTTCAAACCACCTATAGGGTAGGCTTGAACGATTGTTATGATCAGTGAATATGTGAATCGTCGCAGCAAAATACATGTATAGGACATATTTCGGTGTATTTTACTGCATTTTGTAACTCACATGTTAAATACTATAATATTAATGTACGTATTAAGATTACATTTAATATGATAGTTTTATAGATATGTTTATATTTTCACTTTGTTTATCCAACTCATTTTCTTTTGTAATTAGGATTATATAATATTCTATTTCAAAGTTCATAATTTCGCGAAAATATAATCTAGAAAATAATAAATTTGTAAAGACTACTTTGAAATCAGTATTGCATTTAATAAAAATAAAAAGGAAGATATAAAAGTCATTCATTGTACGACCGCCTTTTCATAAACAGTTGTCTTCAGGATCACATTATTTGTGCCTTAACCCGCACTCATACTCCTCCACTACCCCCGCATCAAACTCCATCCCGCATACCCTGCGCATTGTGTCCCGCTTTCTGTCTCGCAACCTCCTATTCGAACGGAAAAGATGCTGATAACATTTATTTTGAATATTAATTACTTTTCTCTGTAGTTGTACAGTACAAAAATGTCAGAACTGCCATGTTTGCTGCTTATTATTTCTGAAAAGGTTTGCAAAAAAGATCACTACTAGTTGTGCTGAATTATCAAAACAAAAATAGTAATACATTTCAGGAACGTCACATAATGTACACGGAGAACTCATCATTGCATGTCTGTCAAAGAATTATGTATTATCAATGTATATTTTGAAGAATAACAGTAAGAAATGTCGAATATTTCCATGAAAGCATAATTTATCAACAGGGATGTAAGACGCCAGACTCTTTTTGACCAATGTTATAGTTGCCTGTTGCCAAATGTGTACATATTCAACATACAAGCTTTTCAAAATTGAAGTAACATCGCACTACTATCGTAACGTTGATTCTGATTACTTACGTCATTTAACTGTGCGACTGTTAAATAAATTGTCAACTGTTTTGTCATTTTGATATTTGCGACTGTCTTTACGGTTTTTGATCTTAACAAAACGGCTACTTTCTTTTACAGGTAGTGTTCTAAACATTTAGGAAAAAAACATTTACATAAAGTTCCGTATGAAATCGCTTTGATTTTGAGAGCTTTTTATCGAGTCTGGCTTTCTCGTGAAGTGGCATATTGAAACTAGTTTGGTGGTGTTTAATATTTCATTATAATGATTCAAATGATAAAATTGCAAATAAAATATGTACTTTTTCCTAAGTCACGCATTTACGCACCCCTCTCTGTTACGCTCACAACCTATCAAAAAGAATGCCAGTTAATTCAGCCGTTCGTCTGTCTGTCAATCTTTATAATTATGTCATTGACACTAATGCATTTTTATGTATCTAGTGAGTTGGTTTCAAAGATAAGTGATGCATTTGTCTATGTAGTCCTGAATAAATTAAAAAATATGGAAACAAATATAATATTTATTTGCTTTTATTTTACGCATCAGTGTCACATTAATAGGAAACAAATCCCTGAGTTACGGGAACAGAGCTTTTATGTACCTTTCCCCTCTCTTTTCTTGTCTTCCTGTCTGCCTGCATTATTATACCTTCCTTATTCGCTCGTTCTCTCCATTTTTGTCCGTCCGCCACTCACTCACTCACTCACTCACTCACACGTTATCATTTTAACGCACTCAATAAATGCAATCATTGTGTATAATGGGACATTTAGCGCATCGGGTTTTTATTTGCCTAATTTCTAATATAAATTTTATTAATTAATATATATTCCGTCAGTCACTGCGGATTTTTTTTTAATGACCGACTATCACAGTACCGTTAATAGCATGTTTCACGTAATACCCGTGCAATTTTCCCCAAACTAGGATTGAACTCAGTACAAAAGAAACGGACAGTGGTTTGACCAAGACAGAGAAAAGAAATCTGCATTAGCTTGGATTCTATCCTGGATTGAAACTTGGCTTGTTCAATCTAGGTTTCAAACCAGGTTTCAAGCCACGGAAAAGAAATTGGACATAGGAGTTTTTTTTAAATATGATATTTATTCAGGAAAGACGTGTATGATTTTCCTTGATTTTGTACAATTCGTTTGTGAAGTTTTTTATGTAACATTATTGTCGTTCCATTTAATAAGATATGTTAACCTGCCGCTGTGTTTATCCATTACAACTTTGCTTTGTAGACCGTTTTGTACAATTTTCTGTAATTTTCATAGTAAACGAAGCTTGCATGGGGCCGTGTAACAGACTTCTTTGTGCTTAAAATTGTGATCAAATATGTATATAGTTTCGTATTTGTACCAGTTACAATCAAAGGCCCTGTAGACATATATGCATCGTGATGCAAGCAATGCGACCAGTTTATACTAAGTTTAGGGACACAAATATCATCATAACGTGCATTATTCTATGTATCCCTTACAAACAGAGAAATGATGACTTGAAATACCGTACCCACGCTGTTTATCCATATTTTAGCTTTTAGGTATAGACGAGGGCATGAAGGGGTTGGGTGGGATAGAGCTCGAGTGGAGTATCGTAAAAGAGGTTCGGGGGTTCTCTCAGAATATTTTACACATATCTGTTTGAGACAAGCTTAAAAACAATGACTAATTGAATCTTTTGCACACTATTTAGCAGTAGCCACTTAATTAACCCTTACCCTGCTAGAGGTAAAGCTCTCTGACTTCACGACCAGTGCAGACCACGATAAGCCTGCACGTCCGTGGTTCACTGCTCAGTCAGTAAATGTTCACTAGCCATTCTTTTCAACAAATAATTGCGTTGTCAAATATGGAAGATGAACAAGTCCAATT